>QMFG01001252.1:0-12027 GCA_003314545.1 Ramaria sp. MG151 | reverse complement strand
GGAGAGTGATCAAGGTACATGTATACTAATTAAAGGCCATAGAAAACGTAGAATAGTGGGGGAAGGAAAATTGTGAATGAAGAAAAGGATAATTGACCATCACCAACTCTTGAAACATGTTTCCGAATCGTGTGGCTCTTCGGTTAAGGATAGCCATGCTTAAATCTTTCGGAGAGCCATTATGAGGGTCTAGAACGTTCAGATCATTAAGCCTGATGATATGGCAAGTCATCGCAAGCTTTGAGTGAATATGAATAACTCAATCCATAGTTTCATGGTGAAAGATGGGGATAGTGATGGGGATAGTCCGGGTGCTTCTTTTCTAAAAAAAGAATATGATGGGACCTGACCACTGATTGTTTCACCGGGATTGTTTCAATAGATGACATATTTGAGGCAAAGTGATAGGCAAAGAGTTGTGGGATGAAAGTGATGGAAGTGTGGGGATGATGCTTCGGAACGCAGATAGTGTGAATTGAATGTCCAGACTGTGATCGTGACACAACCCTGCCCGACTTCTTTCCCCAAAGGTGCTTCATCTCTGACGAAGGCTGGATGTCAGGCCAAGTATTCAGGTCAGATGTTTGGGCCATACCCCAAGGTTGGCTGAGGTCTCAGGTGATCCGAGGCTTTGGACTTGTAATCAGAGGCTTTGGGTCAAGGACCTGAGACTTCAGACTGAGGTTCTTGTGCTTTGGACTTGTGCTTCGAACATGTGAAGGCCTTAGAGGTGAAGAATTCGGTGAAAGCAGGTTGTCCCCTGACAGTAGGCAGCACGATATGGGGAGGAAGGAAGAGCGGTTTGCAGAGGCAGTGACATCATTGTGGATTGCAATTGGACTTGCTGTGTTTGCTGCATAAGGGAGAGCAGCTGTGACAGAGAATTCTCCAAAGACGTGAGTCGCTGATCAGTTGTAGTGGTCTCTTGGAAGGGAGGGAAGGGAGTCAAGGTAGAGGATGCATCCAGTTGTGAGGAGATTGGCACTGTAGCATCAGGGGGAGTCCTAGCAGGTTGTTTATCATGAGAGTGGGTAGCAGGAGTGTCAGTACCAGCTGGTGCCATTGCAGACAAGTAGTTTGACAAGATGGGATGGCTTGACAAAGACACCATGCTACTAATCTGTGAAAAAAGAAGGGGGCTCGAGGCCTTTATGGGAGATATGTGAGAAAGACGCGATGTAATCTAGAAGGGAAAGAATATCTATCGAGTGCAAGATATGTGAGAAAGACACAACAAAGAGGTAGGGAAAACTAGTCATATAAATACTACAAGAAACAATAAGAGAAATTTGTGGAAGGGCCACATGCAATGTGGGATAGTCACGTGACTCGTGTCATAGACCCTGGACAACGCTGGCTTTGTCCACACCAAAAATGAAAAATGCTACGATTTGTGGGGGAATTACCAAAAAATTATTATTATTATTATTATTTAATATTTTGACTTTAAAATTGCTACTAGTCACTCAGTTTTTTCTTTTTTTCTAGCAAGTAATATACTAAACATATTCTAGGAGCTAAATTTGTATTTTATCCCAATATCTAGTACCAATAGAAAATGAGCTTCACGCTTATGTAAGGGGTGCCCGTTCCTGGTGACCTCTACCTTATTCTTTCGACGATGCTGGCGAGTACATCTTCGTCACATCTTCGACGCTGCACGCGAACTCTTAGCTCTTCACCACGTCCCAGTACGTTCTCTGACTTCCTTTTATGTCTCAGCTCACCGCAAATTTTCTAGGATGCGAGCGCTGTATGTCAGTAGTGGCCTCTCGTTCAAGGCATTCAAAGCAGGATGAAGCTCTCCATGTGTCTTTTTTCCCAAAACACACACAGTCACAAATATTCTCCTCCATTCCGAGTAGCAACTTCAGAGCTCCCAGATCAGATACTGGTCTTGCAGCTCAACTCAAAATCCAACTTGCGGCTTGTGCGGACGCTGGACATGCTGCACGCGCCTTCCGCATATGTGCTCACATGAAGCAGGCTGGTATAAGGCCAGATATTGCTGCATATAACTGGCTGTTACATGCTTGTGCAAAGCAGGGCTTGGCATACGAGTGCCTCGCCTTACTCGACGACATGCAGGCTCTAAATTTGAAGCCAGACCAGGAAACATACAATCACGTACTTTTTGTACGTAATTATGAAAGGCCTGTTGAAATCCTATCGTATACTGACCTTCACAGGCTCAACGATGGAACAAAAACTTTGACTTGGAAGACTTACTTGATGATATGGAAAGGCACGGTATAGCTCCTAATATGCATACATATCATCACCTCATCCTGCGCTACGTCGAGGCACACAATATCGAAATGTGCCTACAGTGTTTTGCGGAGATGAACGCTCGTGGTGTCTCACCATCACTCAAGACTGCTCAAGTCGTGATTGAGCTTGCCACGTCCCTGGGTCATCCTCGACTTGCTCTGGACATTGCTTACGCATTTGAGGCAGCTTCTGTACGTAAATTAGAAGCCCAGGACTGGATGCAGATTCTAGATGCATCTGCGTCTTGTCACTTTGTACGAACACAGTCTAGGCCCGTCATATCTCACTGATACCACCTATCAGGAAATGGGGGTTGCAGATGCCTGGCAGAAGGCTGTGGTCGAACTTGGCGTAACCCCGGTGGAGGGACAATGCATAGAAGTTCTTCACACTGCCGCCCGCCGAGGCCTCCCTGGTTTAGCCATGCATGCACTCCAAGTGCTCCTTGGATTGCAAGTCCCATTAGAAGAGCATCATCTCGCACCAGTCCTGGAAGCCTTTTGCGAGCGTCGAATGCTCGAGGGAGCCTTCACCATCATTAATCTGATGCGATCGAGCGACATTCACTTCACTCCAGAGACGGCATTGCCTATTTCGAATTGCCTATCCGCCAACATCGACCATATCGACGAGGCATGGTCAGTGATAGAGAGAATGCACCAGGAAGGAAAACCCGTCGATGTGGTTTCATTAAATGTTATCATCCATGCTGCCGTCCTCCGCAATGACCTACAGCGCGCTATTGGCACATACAAAGCCTTTCCAGATTTTGGTGTCAAGCCTTCGATCTCTACATTCAACCACCTCCTTTCGGGCTGCATCTCAGCAAGCCACCGAGAACTAGGCGACAAACTACTGTCTGACCTTCGCGAGCTCAACTTGGTCCCCGACTGCCAGACATTCGAGCGCATGATCATTCTATGCCTAACTCAAACTGTCTATGAAGATGCCTTCTTTTACTTGGAAGAGATGAAAGGACAAGGTTACTTGCCGCCACAGTCAGTATATGCAGCTCTTATAAAAAAGTGTGTGGTTAGCGGTGATGTACGATGGAAGATAGCGTTGGATGAAATGAAGGAATGCGGTTACGAGGTGTCACATGCCCTACAGCTTTTCATTGATACATCTGGGAAAATGCGGACAAGGGAGTACACGCAGTAGAATAGGGAAGGGAGCTCATGTGTTTAGACTCTCAGGTTTATTAATTCAAACGAAGGAAACTCGTGTCACGTGATATCTGGTTGTGACCTTCGTGACTTCTCGTGCTTTCGTTCAAATAACGATGTTTGCAAAGGGTGCTCGCTTTCCCCCAGAAAAACGTGAGACAGGCGTGGGTGATGGAACTCATATTGACTTTTTATATAAGCGTCGACTGTTCCCGGCCCTGGTTTTTATAAGCTCCCAGAGGAACCAAAATTGGAACCATACAAGAAAGGGGCATTCTTGGAGAAGGGAGATCGTTTTGGCAGCGAAATAAGCTCCGAACTTCCTGGTGAGAGACACGGCCATTGCGTATCATAATCATACCCCTGATAACCGCATTCACAATTTACCTTTCTGGGTCCAGGAGCATACAATGTTGGCCCAAGAGATGGCACTTCACCCCTTGGTATCTCAAAACTTCTAAAGTCTGATCAAGGGCTGTGTCATCTGCAACAACAAGTATGTTTTAGCCGCGTTTGTCCTCTTTTGTGGCCGCTGATGCTGTAAACCTGCAGATAGAGGCCCTTAAAACACAGAACGCGAAACTACTGAGGGATCATCAACAGACAGTCAAAAAATATCAGGACAAAATCACACATAACGAATCGACTATTAAATCCCTCGTGAAAGACAACGTAGCGCTTCAGAGTCAAATTTCAACTGAGCAAAAAGCCCATCGTGCTAGCTGCCAACGAGAGGTAGCGCTTCGAGCTGCAGTGCGTAGCTTATCCTCGTGCCTCGCTGTGACTGATCGCTTCAAAGAGCAGTTAGCAAAAGCGGAAGGCAGCACAAAAGGCGAAGTTGAACGGGCGAGTAAGCTCGCAGGATTGCAGCGGAAATTGCAAGACCTTGACAAAACGCGTTCCGATGATAAGAAGCGAGTTGAGTTGAGTTTATCCCATGTCAAGTTCAAACAGTAATCAGCTTCTCAGCACGAAGCCGAAGTTGTACGGTTGAATTGCGAGCTCGATACAAGTCGCAAAATATCCTCCGAGCAGATGGAACTGGTAGCTCAACTCCGCAGGCAACAGGAGGCTTCAGAATCGCGGTTGACGGATCTCAAGAAAGCCATCCTTGCAGACCAAAGGGACATCAAGGAGCTTCGAATGAAGGTCCAGAACACAGCTCAACTACAAAGTCTAGAGATTAAACGCAAAGCTGAAATCCAGGATCAACGTGTGAAAATACTTCATCAAGAGAAGACTACGGAGAAATTGGAACAACTGATCGACAGTCTCAAGTCCGATGCGGAGCGAGAGGCACAGAAGGCGAGGGACCGCATCTGTTCCTTACGGGAAGAACTGGACGCACTAACACGGTCCTTCGCGGAGGCCCAGGCCTCAGCTGCTGAGGAACGACAGCACGTAGTCAACATTCAGGCGACTCTTGTGCGCGTTGCAGAGGCATATGGCCATCTTGCGGCGTCATCCGTCTCCTTAAACACTCACCAACAAATCGAGTTACAGTGTGGTTCTTTGCGCTTGCGTAATATTCGTCTGGAGCGACGATTGGCTGATCGTAATGCGTTGGTAGATCAACTGACAGACTACTGTCGACAAGCTTCGGAGGAAAGAAACCTCCTTGCTAAGGATCTACAAGAATTGGAGGATGATCAACGGAGGCAATTAAGGCATTATCCCACAGACCCTGCGCACCTCGAGGATATGTCTCTCATTTGCAACCTGTTTGACGACTGCCGTAGTGCCAGCCAGCAGCAAAACTCTATCATTCTAACCGATCTACAATTCTCAAAGGCCATAGGCTGCTATTACGAGACAAATTTCAACGATTTACTAGCTGCATTCGCAATGACATACGGAGAAAGCTTGGAACAGAGGCTCGTCGCTGACCGACTTGCCAGCCAGTGCACCGCACTGCAGACGGAAACGGATACTCTTCGACTGAATAATGGCGCTAAGGAAGCAGAATTGTCCCGGAAATCAGACCAGATTGCTGAAGCAATAGCCCGGGAACGACTGCTGAGCGAGCGGCTGCAATCCCGTGAGCACGAGATCAGTAAACTACAGGATACATTGGAGGGGGAACGCCGGACGCGTGAGCGTCTGGTGAGCGTTTCTCATCAGAGCAAGAAGAATGAGGAATGCCTTCGTTTGGAAGTTGATGAGTTAGTTCCAGTTAAAATTTGTCGGTAATCCCTGCCAACCTAACTTTCGTATCCAGATTAGTCGCCAACCTGGCAGATTTAACACGCTACAAAGAGGCGCATGCCGATCTCCTAACTGAGGTCGTGGCGTTGATTGAACGGAACGAGCTTGCTGAAGCGGAAGCGGAACGGCTGGGAATGTTCAATGCAGAAGTATGACTTCCTGGTTTTCGACGCTGCACATCTCACCAATTTATTCAGATCTTGGGACATACTAATCCAAATCAGAAGATTTTCTACGTTGATAGAATACGACGGGAGCTAGCTGATACTAAACATGTACGACATTTCCACCTTGTGCGATACCATCAGCTCATTGTGTGAAACAGCAATTGTTAAAATCCACTCGCGACCGCGAAGATCTGGCCGCGGACAACGCGGCGCTTCATCACGAGGTAGCTGCTTACAAATCTATCGCCGTGCCCCTTGAGCAAAAACCCCGAGGCACTCGTGTCCGGATAGAACGCCCCCCACTTACTGCTCGAAGTATCAATGAGATGAACTCGAATATCGCGTTTGAAATTGCGCCCTCCATGGAAGATTCCACTGACACTTCTCCACTGACAATACAAGAAAATGAAATAATGTGACTATCCACCTGCATTAAACCTCATGTAATGAAACTGTAATATAGCTATTCAAGACAATGAAGGGCACATTTCCCTTGGAGCCTTGCTTCAAGAGACTACCCTGGACTGTGCATAAGGGAAGGGGCTCCTCTTGACTCAATATTGTGGTATGTAAACCCGAAGGGCATTGACTTTCCAGTATGCCTCTGAAAATGCTTCCGGATTATTGTCCACGACTATGATTGAAATTCAGTGAAGGGAAAAAAGAAAAGTTCTGATGCAGGATTCACACTCAGCACATGTTTGGGGGCAACCTGAAGTGGGATATAAGGCACCCGCAAAGTCGCCCTTTGGTGCAGGTTAGCGCAAATCACAGGGACAACCGATTACAAGGTAAAGCTCACACAGAAAGTGTCGTCAAAAATTATTTGGTGCGCGTCAAAGTGATTGGAGTTACATTTCTCCGTGAACGGAAAGTACGCATCCGGAAGACCCCAGGTGATGTCCGGCTGTATGACTTGTTCGCCGTACCGCACTGCATCTGGCACCAGTGCGGCATCGTATCGAGACCAAAACCAGATAACAATGCCATCACTGGCTGTCCGCTTCATTACATACCTACAGAATAACATGGGCATCCGTGTGGAGTAACGACGGTAGACATACCAACCGCCACCAGCTCTGTTAAAATCCGAGCCGTAGGAGGCGAATTTAGTGACATTGACCCCACATCCCTGATTGAAGTTAAACTGCGTGTCGCAGTTAGTGGAAGTACTCTGCCTGTCGACTCGTCAGTGGAAGAAATGGAGGATGGAATGGAGGTATCTTACCCAGTCATGAGGCGCAGAGTATCCATGGAGCAGTCTGGGGTGGTATGCTAACAACGACTACTCGATTAAGGTGATTGGATAATGTGATAAGGCTCATACCAAGGATGCTAGATTTCTTGTGTTCTTATTAACACCTAAGCATAGACAGACGATAAGACACAAATAAGTTAAAATGTAGGAAACATTGTATCGCCTTCTATAACTAGACGCAAGGGAGGTGAGTACTGAAAAAAGGTAGACATGGAAGAGACATACTGTCAATTTCGCCGCCTTGGGGCCATGGTCCCTTGGCACTGATTGTCCAAAATGCTGGCCAAGTCGAACAGCCTGTCATGCGTCCCCCTGTCAACAGTTAATTATATGAATGAATGGATTCGGGGGACCTTCAGGCATGTGACTGAGGTCAAGCACGATGAGAGAATCCGAATAAGACGCGTGTGATTGGATACGGATACTATCACGCCCGCGAGCCGTTGGTGATACTACGTTGGTATAATCGGCACGCATCACGAAGCTACCATCCGATACTGGGATAGAAGCATCAGGGGTGTCAGTTGCATGTACGCGAACAGTTGCAGACCATAAGCCAAGTGCTTTTGAATGGCCTCTTCTTGAGATACATAGTTCTAGACAATTGGCCTGGAATTAAGGACCTGCTTCTACAAAATGACAGGAAGCCGAGGGCTTACGACGCGACCGTGCGTTGGGTCATCAAAAGTGGAGAAAGTAAAACGATGAAAGAAAGAGTCTCCAGTATAGGTGTCTTTGATGATAAAGCGTGGTTCTGCGCGGCTGAGCAGCGCGAGGGAAGCAAGCTGAGCGAAAGCAAAGAGAGGACAGTAGGAATAAAATCTCCACATCCTTGAAGAAAACAGGGCAAAGGGAGACGTAACGACTTGAGAAACGGAGGCCTTTAAATGCAATCATATTGACTGGACCCGAAATTTATGAATTAAATCCTGAGTTAAGCAATTTAATCGGCACGACTTGAATGTATCATGATACAAAATGGAAAATATTTGGGTGACCCGTCGCAAACGTTTCACTCGGTTATGAGTTGTTGTTGCCTGGCCTCTGAAGTGAATGATCACCTTCAATGTCAGAATTGTTTTGAAGTCCGAAGGGATTTCCGGAACTGAACTTAAAACACAATCATACACAACAAGCGCCTGTGTCTATCCAAGCGAATCCATCCAAACGGCTCAGACCCTCTTATGTTCCGAAAGATTCTCGCTATAACTTTCCATCTATTTGCCTAACGCTTATTGCACTTCTCCGATATTGCTCATCTACATGTTGGAGATTGAAACTAATGACTGAGACAGTAACATGTCTCAGTTGATGGCGCGGGGATAGATCACCTCCACATGCCCGGTAGTCTTTTCCATGCGCTCATAACACCTCAGTCCCTCTACATACCAGCTGAGGTGAATTGTTTTCCTGTAATCTACTTGTTCACCATACTTATGTACATGTAGATTACTGCACAGGTAAATAGACAGTCTCAGTCTGTTCCACATACCAACTGAGATTGCTGCATAGCTTCCAATACTACATCTTGTCTATCAGGATTTGAGTCAAATTCATTAGCCACAGTGCTTCCATTTCTTGTATTTTCCTGCACTCTATATCTTTGGATTTCCCCTCTACTGTCAGGGGACAACCAACTCTCACTGAGTTTTACACCTCTGAGACCTTCACATGTCCAGGACATAAGTCCAAAGCATGAGAACCTGAGTTCAAAGCCTCTGAGTACAAGTCTGAAACCTTGGACCACCTCAGGGGTAGGGCCCAAGACCTCAGCCACCTCAGGGTGTGACCCAAACACCTGACCTGAACACCCAGCCCGACATCTGGCCTTCATCAGGGATGAAACACCTTATGGGGATGGAAGTCAGGCAGGGTTGACAGCACATAGGAGTGCCCCTGGTTGGGTGTTAGGTAGTTGTATATAGTTTTTCACTGGTAGTGGGGACCCTTAGACTTTTCTCTTTGGATTTCCCCTCTACTAGGTGAGAGTTCCCCTTTATTGTATTTCCCCTCTACTAGGCATCTGTGAGCACCAAGAGGGTTACCCTTACATCTACTAGCCTGCTATCAAAACTCAAAACTGGTATATTTACACTTGTTTGTACAGAAGAGGAAAGAGAAGCTTTTCCAGGGCAGACCTTGTGGACAAAACTGTTGGAAAACAGAGTGTTAGCATGGTGTAATTGTTAAATGGTGGGTGTCATGATCACAGTATGGGCATCCTACCCATATCATCATCCTTCTGAAGCAAGTCTTCCAAAAGGTC
Organism: Ramaria sp. MG151; assembly: GCA_003314545.1. Lineage (NCBI taxonomy): Eukaryota > Fungi > Basidiomycota > Agaricomycetes > Gomphales > Gomphaceae > Ramaria > Ramaria sp. MG151. The sequence goes on along the minus strand of QMFG01001252.1, from coordinate 2,694 downwards.
TTTTCCAAATTCCAAATCAACATCACTTTCGCCCAACAAACTTCTTATCCATCAGTTTTCCTGAATTGCTCCATTAATTTCTAATGAAACAATCACTGGTCAGGTCCAATCATAATCTTTTTTTAGAAAGAACCAGCCTGACCATCCCCATCACTATCCCCATCTTTCACAATGAACTTATTGATTGAGTCATTTATATTCCATCAAAGTCTGTGATAACATCCCATATCATCAGGCTTTATAATATGAACACTCTAGACTCTTAGGATCACTCTCTGAAGGATTTGCACACAGTTATCTCTACCCAAAGAGCCATGCAATTCAGAAACATGTTTTAGGAGCTATTGTTGGTCCATTAATCTTTTTTCTCATTCACCATTTTCCTACCCTCCTTGTTATTTGTTTTCTATGGCCTTTAATTAGTATACATGTACCTTGGCTACTTTCCAATCCTCACAGACTCTTTCCCATTTGCTTTGTCTTCCAAACCATTTGGTATATAGGTAGCCCATTCACATATATATTCCCTAGTTCAATTATTGTACATCTACTTGATTGTTCTACTCAAACTTGCCAACTCATCATAAACTACCTTGAACAACAACCTCTCACCAAGCTCACATTTGAGTGAGTACTCTAACTTCATTCATATTAGTCTAGACACATTTCGAAAGAATGTGAGACCATTGGCTGTGATTGACATAGACTGTGAAGTTCATTTGATCCACGAGATAGCATCCCTTTAGAATATCTATCTCTTCGGAACTATGTATTTGTTTTGCAGACATTCCAAAAGCCATTCACTTTTACTGTAGGATTTCTATTTGCTTTCAAATACCATTCTATTACTATTAAAAATGTTTCTGAACAATACTACTAACCCTACATTTATCTACAACTCTTATCATTGATAATTGCATTCTGACAGCAGGTTATTACTGATGTTAAATGACAATCCAGGAACAATGATGATATTTCCAGGATGTGTCACTTAGTGTATACCAGGGTTCCGGAGGTTCCAGTGGACTTCCAGCTGGGCCAGAGGGACTTTACTTCAACTTATGTGTTGTGCTGACTCAGCATTCTGTCCCTGTATTTTGGAGATCTGAGTATCTGGAGGGTCCAGATGAGCTGTGGCTTATCATGGATCGTAGTGCAGAGAAAGAGAGGGTGGAGAATGAGGTGTATTAGGTCAATATCAGAACTGAGGAATATGCAAGAGGGTTTTAGGTTTATATACTAAGCGTCTCAGGGATCGGGTTTGGGGATAACTAATATAAGTGAAATGTGTTTCATAACTATCAAAAAAGATTTCCATAACATAGAAACAGGGGGGTCAAAATGGGATGACAAGGGGGAATGAGAATAGAAGGATAACAAGGGTTTCTGGATGGACCCAGAGATCCAGAGGTCAAAAGAGATCTGAAGATCTGGCAATCAGCTGGACACATGACTGTGACAGTAATGATATATATATATTACCAAAAATCATGCAGTAGAAAAACTTGAAACTGGCATATCTGCACTGGTTTTACACAGAAGAGGAAAGAACAGCTTTTCAAGGGGAGATCATGTGAACAAAACTATTGGAAAACAGAGTGTTAGCATGGTGTAGTGATATGCAAATGAATTACCAGAAGTTTGGGTATAGAAAAAGTCAAAATTGGCACAGATATACCAGTTTTGCAAAGAATAGAGAAGAAGATATTTTCTGGGGTAGATATTGTAAGAAAACCATAGAAGAACAGGGTTTCAACATGGTGTAGTGATCTATAAGCAGATTTCCAAATCTTCCAGTAGAAAACTAGTACAGGTGTGCTGGTATTACACAGATTAGAGGAGAAAATATTTCTGGGGTAGATCCTGTAAAGAAAAATATTGGATGAAAGAGCATCAGCATGGTACTATGATATATAAATTATTCACCACAAATTTTGGAGTGGGAAAGGTCAAAATTGGATGTGTGTTAAATGCTGTATTCTACTGATGATAAATGACATAACTGGTGGCAATGTGATTGTTTCTGGAATGAGTCACTTAATATATATACAGGTTCCAGCAGCTCCAGTAGACTTCCAGATGGATCAGAGGAACTTGGCTTTAACTTTGATGTTGCACTGACTCAGCATTTTCCCCTGTATTTCAGAGATTTCCAGGTGACTGTCAGGGGACAGCCTCCTGTCCACCAATTCTTATTCTTTTCCCTATATATCTTTTATTTTCTATCTCCCTTTCTCTATGGATTCTTTAGTTAATCCTTCTTCATCCTTGTTTCACTGACGGTGACATGACTTACTCATGTCACAGTCACTAGCTATATAGTTTGGCTGCTTAGGTAAGGGGTCCTCACCTCATTCTCTTCTGGATCCCCTTACCAGTGTCTGGTTGGCATTGTGGGTGTCAGAATCCAAATAAAAGTGGTAAAAGATGTAAATGAAGATTGGGTTAGTGAATCTGTTCGGAAATGTTCCTAATGATAATAGAATGGTTTTCAAAAGTGAATAGAAATCCTACAGTAAAAGCGAATGGCTTTTGGAATGTTTGCGAACAAAATGCATTGTTCCGAAGAGATAAAGGTTCCAAAAGGATTTTATCTCGTAGATTGAATGAACTTTGCAGTCCATGTTGATTACAGCCAGTGATCTCACATTCTTTGAAGTGGGTTAAACTAATAAAAGTAGAATTGGAGTGCTT
>QMFG01001243.1:0-31347 GCA_003314545.1 Ramaria sp. MG151 | reverse complement strand
TCCACGTATCCCCTATATCTCCGATCGCCCACGGAAATTCGGTAAGGTCAACACCTGCATCGGTGACAGGCTGTGACTCTTGCTGAATCTCCATGTCCTCATCTGATGTATTGGCGACAAGAGACGGATTCTCGTCCAAGTCCCCAAAATCCTCTACTAAAACGTCGTGCAGCGTCCTGAACACCGGTGATGATCCAGGGAAGGGAAGGAGTACGCTTTGAGAGCACTGGCTCCTCTCGGAGAGTGAGGTGGAAGCGACAGACTCTAATTGCAGATAAGCTACATGTGTTTTGGTGGCTGAAGCGCGCCTTCACTAGTGAAGTGGGAGGTATTAACCAATTCTGAAGGGGAGTAAGAACTCTTCGAAGGCTTGGCTATTTGTAACAAGACAGGTGAAGGTGAACCTTGCTGTGCGATCATCTATGCCAACCACTCGCTTTCAAGGCCTGAAATGTAATAGATTATTAATTAACGGTTGATATAATCAAACAGTGACAATACCCTGTTGGCGATGATGTCAGTGAGAGTAACTGTTCGGTCAAAGCCGGACAGGAGTCAGACTCATAAAAGGTAGCAAATATGGATTATTACCCATATCTGACCAGGCCTTATTTGAAGTCAGCAATACTTCAACCACCAGCAAGGAAATAGGCATACAAACCAGTGTAAGAGAGCATTGCTCTCTAGTTGTAGATTATAAGTAATCTATTTTCTGAGTTTCAGTGTCACTCCTATTGTTCTCACTGTACGTAAGGAATCATTGGGTACTCATGACTCAGCTTTTCTCTATTTAGCTGCAGGGTGTCAGATGTTGAACATTTTATAGTGTGATAATGAAATGATGACTAGTACAAGTGAATGAAAGGGAATGCCAAATGGATATCAGGATGTAGGTAGAGGTCCGCTGTGTAAGGGCAACCCTCCTAGTGCTCACAATGCCTAGTAGAGGGGAAATCCAAAGATATATATATGCATGGAAATACAATAAAAGGGACTCTCACCTAGTAGAGGGGAAATCCAAAGAGAAAAGTCTAGGGATCCCCACTACTAGTGAAAAAACTATATATGACTACCTAACACCCAACCAGGGGCATTCCTACACACTGTCAACCCTTCCTGACTTCTATCCCCATAAGGTGTTTTGTCCCTGACGAAGGCTGGTGTCAGAATTCAATCATCAAAGATAAATGTTATAGATTAATGTAATGTTAGTAGTAATGTTTGAAATGTTTCTATCTTAATAGAATGATATTCGAAAGCGAATGGAAATCCTACAGTAAAAGCAAATGGCCTTCGGAAGGTTTGCAAAAAAGTGCATTGTTCCAAAGAAAGAGATATTCCAAAAGGATTCTCTCTCGTGGATCGAATGAAGTTTGCAGTGCATGTCGATCACAGCCAATGGTCTCACATTCTTTTGAAGTATGTTGAATCTAATATAGATAGGTTTAGGGCACTCACTTCAAGGTTATGGCTTTGAATGTAGTTCACGATGATTTGGCAAGTTGGAGTAGGACAATCAAGTAGACATACAATAATTGAACTAGGGAATATACATGCGAATGTGTTTAGCTATATACTGAAGGGTTTGGAAGAGAGAGCAAATGGGAATGAGTCTGTGAGGATCAGAAAGTAGCTAAGGTACATGCATACTAATTAAAGGCCATAGAAAACAATGAACAAGGGTGGAAGAAAAATTGTGAATGAAGCAAAGGATAGACGAACTAACAACAACTCCTGAAACATGTTTCTGAATCGCGTGGCTCTTCAGGTAGGGATAGCCATGTATAAATCTTTCAGAGGTTAAGTATGAGAGTCTAGAACGCTCATATCATTGAGCTTGATGATATGGAATGTTATCGCAAGCTTTGATGAAATATGAATGACTCAATCAAATAAATTTATGGTGAAAGATGGGGATAGTGATGGGGATAGTCAGGGTGGTTCTTTCTAAAGAAAGAATATGATTGGACCTGACTAGTGATTGTTTCACTAATTGATGATGGGGCGATTCAGAAATTGGTGGCTGAGGGTATTGTTGAGAGAAAGTGATGATATTGAAGTAATGCTGCTTCAGGGTTCGGAAAGGAGCTTTTCGGAAGGTTTGCTTCAGAGGTAAGATGTCGATATTGTGATTGTGACAGCTGGATGCCAGTCTGGGTATTTGGGTCAGATGTTGGGGCCATACCCTGAGGCTGGCTGAGGTCTCGGGTGGTCCGAGGTTTTGGACTAGAGGCCTGAGAGTTTGGGCTTGTAATTGGAGGCTTTGGGTCAAGGACCTGAGACTTTGGACCAAGGTTCTCACACTTTGGACTTGTGCCTTGAATGCCTGGAGGTCTTAGAAGTGAAGAATTCAACAAAAGCAGGTTGTCCCCTGACATCAGCCCCCTCTGAGAGTGCTGCATCCTCGAAGCACGGGCCATAATGGTGTCAAAGGTTGTCAAACAAACCCTCCAAGGTGCTCCAGAGTGTATTTGGTAAAACTCCCGAATCTTGTCTGGGGCTGAGACATCTGCTTCTGGAACCCAAGTGTTCTCTTCATACCCATACCCTTCCCATTTGATTAGAAATTGTAGTTGACCTCTGTGGAACTGACTGTAAGGGCAACCCTCCTAGTGCCCATAGGTGTCTAGTAGAGGAGAAATCCAAAGTGATATATATGTGTAAGAAAATACAGTAAAGGAACTCTCACCTAGTAGAGGGGAAATCCAAAGAGAAAAGTCTAGGGATCCCCACTACTAGTGAAAAAACTATATATGACTACCTAACGCCCAACCAGGGGCACTCTTATATGCTGTCAACCCTGCCTGACTTCTATCCCCATAAGGTGCTTCGACCCTGATGAAGGTCGGATGTCGGGCCGAGGGTTCGGATCAGATATTTGGGCTCTTCCCCAAGGTTGGTTGAGGTCTCGGGTGGTCTGAGGTTTCAGACTAGATGCCCAAGACTTCGGGTTCGTACTTGGAGGCTTTGGATCAAGGACCCAAGGTTTCGGACTTGTGCTTCGCGTGTGTAAGGGCCTTGAAGGTGGAGGATTTGGTGGAAACAGGTTGTCCCCTGACATCAGCCCCCTCCGAGAGTGCTGCGTCCTCGAAGCACGAGCCATAATGGTGTCAAATGCTGTTGAGCGAACCCTCCAAGGTGCTCCGGAGTGTGCTTGATAGAACTCTCGGATTTTGTCTGGGGCCGAGACATCTTTTTCCAAAACCCAAGTGTTCTCCTCATACCCATACCCTTCCCATTTGATCAGGAACTGTAGTTGACCTCTGTGGAGCCGACTATCAAGGATCCGTTCCACTATGTAGTGCTCGGCCCCATCTACAATTTTGGGTGGGGGTGGTGGCTTGGACTTCCGACCAGGAATGGGGTCTTCGGGTGCCGGGAGGAGTTTGACAACATTGAACACTGGGTGTAATCAAGCCATTGACCGTGGTAATTGAAGGTGATACGCATTGTGTCCAACCTTCCATTGAACGACATATGGTCCGAGGTAGTGGTGTGCAAGTTTCGGGGATGGTCGGGTCGTCCGAATGTCCGAAGCATCTAGAAACACTTGGTCACCCACCTTGTATTCCGGAGCTGGGGTTCGGCATTGGTTGTAGTACTGAGCCATGTCATCCTGTGCCTTGGCTAACGCTGACTTAGCTTCCTCTAATGATTTCTCCATTTGGTCTTTGAACTCGTTCACTGTCTCCATGTGGGATTCGGGCTGTCTTGGTTCGAATCCCATCCGAGGATGTCGGCCTGTGTCCAACATGAAAGGTGTCTCTTGGGTTGCAGAGTGTACATGGTTGTTATATTGAAACTCTGCAAGAGGGAGGAGCTCTTCCCAATCATCTTGGCATTCATCAATGAAGATATGAAGGTACTGCTCTAATTCCTGGTTGACATGTTCGGTCTGCCCATCGGCCTGTGGGTGATAAACTGTAGTGGCCATGAGTTTGATACCGAGTAGTCGGTAAAGTTCTCGCGTGAACTCCAAGACAAATTGTGGGCCTCGGTCAGAGACAATCTGTCTCGGTAGTCCATGCAGCTTCCAGACATGCATGAGATAGAGTCGAGTGGCTCCTAATGCTGTGACTGTGGTATTGGTTGGAAGGAAATGGGCTCATTTGCTCACCGAGTCTACCACATTCATGACCGTGTCGAACCCTCGGGCCTCCAGGAGTTCGACAATGAGAAGTCAGAATGGGACAGGTATAGTGACCACCGAGCTTGTCTTCAGTTGAGCTTCTTTGAGGTCCTGAAGTACTCTAAATTCTTATGATCTGTCCAGATCTCAAATTTGAGTTGTGCTCCTTCCAGAAGATGCTGCCATTCCTCTAGGGCTCGGATTATGGCCAACATCTCTTTGTCATAAATCTCGTAGTTCTGCTCCACTGGACTAAGACTTTTGGATAGGAAGGCTATGGGGTGCCACTTGTCGTCCTTGGATTGCTGAGAGATAACCGCTCCTGTTGCAAAGTCTGAAGAGTCAGCCTCTACTTGGTACATCCGAGTGTCATCTGGGAACACCAGGACCAGGGCTGAGGTGACGAGTTCCTTGAGTTTGTGAAAAGCTGTGTCTTCGGGTTCACCCCACTTCCAGGTATCTCCTTTCTTTGTCAGATCAAAAAGAGCTTGGGCATGGTGTGAGAAATCCTTGATGAACCTTCAGTAGAAGTTCGCAAACCCGAGGAAGGCTTGCACCTCCTTTTGGGTCTTCGGAGTCGGCCAATCTGTAACTCCTTTGACCTTAACCGGGTCCATCTCGGCATGTCCTTTGGAGATGATGAGTCTGAGGTACTCGATGGATGTACGTTCAAACTTACACTTCTCGGGTCGGAGATAGAGCCCATGCTCTCGGAGTCTCTCCATCACTCTTCGGACTACCATTCTGTGTTCAGAGATAGTCTTAGAGAAGATGAGAATGTCATCCAAGGACACACAGACCACCCCTTCCATGATGAGGTCTTGGAAAATGTCATTCATCATCGTTTGGAAGGTGGCCGGGCTGTTGGTCAGTCCAAAGAACATCACCCGAGGTTCGAACAGGCCTGGGTTGGTTTGGAAGGCTGCCTTCCACTCGTCCCCTTCTCGGATCCGGACATTATTATACCCCCACCGAACATCAAGTTTGGTGAAGTACTTTGCGCCTTGGAGTTGGTTGATAAGCTCGGGGATGAGAGGGATCGGGTATCGGTTTTTGACCATCATAGCGTTTAGGGCTTGGTAATCCTGTACAAGCCTGAGTGCTCCATCTTTCTTTTTGATAAAGAAGACCGGCAAGGCCATCGGGGATTTTGATGGTCGGATCTTGCCTGAGCAAAGGTTCTCTTGCAAGAATTCATCCAACTGCATCTGTTCATTTGGAGATAGGGGGTACACCTTGCAATTAGAGGGCTTCGCACCCGGCTCTAGCTCAATGGTATGGTCCCAGATCCATTGCCCTGGCAGGGTGTCAAAGGAGTCCTTGGAAAAGACGTCTTTGAAGTCTTGGAGGTACTCAGGGATTTTGGATGAGGCCCAATGGTGCTTGTGATGAGCCTCAGCTAGCCTCTGAGACATAGTTTGGGTAGCTTGGATCTCGTGAAGGGCCAGGTCAAGTGGAACACAGAGCAGTCGGTCACCTTGTGAGAGTTGATCATCTGGCCCTAACTTGGGGATGAGGTCCGAAACTTTGGACTTGGAGTCCGAGACCTCGGTCCAATGATCCGAGACTTCGGGCTTGGCACCCGAGACTTTGGACTCAGAGTCTTGGACTTCGGACTCTTCGCTGGTGAAGTCAGGCATCGGTCCAGCTCAGCAAGCTCGGATCCTGCATTCTGCTCTCCAGGCTTCTTTCTGTTCCTTCTTAACTTTTTTCAGTCCGGCACATATGGCACTTGTCCGGGCATTGGCTCATGGTGATCTTCCGAGTCTGCCAGTTAATCTCTGGGTTATGCTCGGCCAGCCAAGTGTATCTGAGCAGCAGGTCTTGTCTCCTGAGTGTCACAATTGCATTTTAGGTCCTCACATGGCTTCTTCTTCAAACCACAACTTCCGAATGCTTCCGAACACTTCCTTCGGAAACTCCGAACCACCCTCGCCTCAATACTTCACACATATTTAATTAGGTCACCCAATTCAACTCAGGAGTCACACCATCAAATGTTTAATGAAACAATCAATAACCAGGTCCGATCATAGTCTTTTCTGGGAAAGAAGCACCTTGACTATCCCCATCACTATCCCAATCTTTTCCAATGAACTCATTGATCAAGTTGTTTCTATTGGATGGAAGCTTGTGATGACATTCCATATCATCACACTCTATGATATGAAAATTCTAGACCCGCAGGATCGCCATCCAAAGGATTTGCATATCGTCATCTCTACCCGAAGAGCCATGCGGTTCGGAAACATGTTTCAAGAACTATTGTTGGTCCGTTGATGTTTTACAATTTTCCTAACACCTTTGTTCTTTGTTTCCTATGGCCATTAATTAGTACACATGTACCTTAGCTACTTTCCGACCTTTACAGACTCCTTCTCGTTCGCTCTCTCTTCCAAACCATTTGATATAAAAGCTAGCACATTCGCATGTATATTCCTTAGTTCAATTATTGTGTGTCAACTTGATCTTTCTACTCACACTTGCCAACTCGTCCTCAACTCACCTTAAAACAACAACTTTATATTTGAGTAAGCACTCCAATCCTACTGTTATTGGTTGAACCCACTTCAAGAAATGTGAGATCATTGGCTGTGATCGACATGGACTGTAAAGTTCATTCGATCTATGAGATAGAATCCTTTTGGAACCTTTATCTCTTCGGAACTATGCACTTCATTCGCAAACATTCCGAAAGCCATTCGCTTTTACTGTAGGATTTCTATTCATTTTCAAAAACCATTCTATTATCATTAGGGATATTTCCGAACAGATTTACTAACACAACATTCATCTACATCTTTTATCACTGATATTTGGATACTGACACTGAGATTGGTGACCGCAAATGACGTTCGCTCTGAGTAACCATCTACTCGGAGGATCACATCCACTATCTCTGTTATAGCACTGGCATCATTAGGGGACCCATCTACATTATACACTGGAATGGGGCGTTGGAGTGTCTGAGTTGTGATTCGGTTACGTTCTACATAGCTTCAGCTCATGAACAGCCCAGTTGCTCCACTGTCTATGAGTGCCGGAGCTGACATCACTTCGCCCGTGTCGGTGGTCTGAATCTCCACTTTGACCGAGAGAGATTTTGGGCCAGCGGTGGAGGTGACAATATATTTCTTAGGGAGTTGCTTCTCCCACCGCTGGCAAGGAGGGGGAGGGGTTTCTTTGGGTACAGCTGTGATGGATTCTTTCGTCTGTGAGGTGGGGGAGTTTACTTCACCCTCAATTTCAAGACAGGAGAATCTATTATGTACAGGCAGTGGGCACGCACTATTCACCCACTGCGGTCTCCAAAATCCTCTAAAGGATCTGCCTCCGGTCTTCCCTCGGGTCTCAGTTCAGTCTCAGGGTCTGTGGATTCCGACACATCTGCCAGCGCTAACAACTCCAGTAGGAGCTCTAGCTTTTCTTCTGTAGTCATAGTTTGACATCATAGCTCTGAGGGCAGTCTCTGGAGTAATGGCCTGTTTGACAGCATCGGTAGCATGTAACCAAAGGGTTGTTTCGGTTCCTTGTCTGATCTATATCCATGGGCGTGGGACCATCTTTCAATTGGGCTGAAGCTACCTTCAGGATGTTCCGAGGTTGGGCCGAGATATTGGGCAAATTGAAGTAAGACTTTCCGAAGCCCGAACTGGACTTCGGGGGTGCCATTTGGGCATTGACCTTTGCTGTACTTTGGTTGGATTCCATAAAAGCCTCATTTGCCTCTTGGTTCCAAGCTACCCTCTGAGCTGCTTGGAACCATTTCTCGGGCTCGTCAATGTCTGGCATTCGATCTCCGAGTGTTGCTACTTGGTTCTGGATTGCGGGGCCGAGGCCTTTGCGAAACTTGATCACAATGGTTTTGTTGTCCGAGTATTTGGCCATCTCGATCAATTCCAAGAACCGGTCTATGTAGTCTTCGACCGAGTCTTTCCCTTGGTACCAACCTGTGCCTTCTAGCTTTGCAAGTGCCGAGACTTGTTCGTTCCTCGGACAGAAGTTTTCCTCAAAATCTTGTTCGAAGTTATTCCAATCCGAGTACTTCGCCCTTTGAGTCCTATGTTCGGTTTGCATCACTTCGTTCAAAAAACGAGTGGCTCGGCCGGTTTTGAAGAAGGAAAGGGCCCAGTGGATCCTGAGTTGGTCGTTTGGAAAGTCCCCCTTGCAGATCTGAAAGTAGAGCCTGCAGGAGTTGAGGAATGCGTGCTGTTGTTTTGGTCTCCATCAAAGTCTGAAGGAAGGGCTGGTCTCAGCTGTCTTCCTGTTGTACCAAGGTTTGGTTCTTTGGGCCTATCCCACAAGTCCATTTTTGGCCTCGTGTCAGGTTCAGGACTTGTTGTGACATCTCGTGGGTCAATTTCCAATTTTGCCAGGATTGATTTTAATGCTAGTTGAATGGCATCAGTCTTCATCCGGTTTGCTGACAACTCCTCTTCCACAGCTCGGAGATGGTCTTCTGACATATCCATCTCCAGTTGGGAAGGAGGGTCCATTCGGCATTCAGAGTTGGGTGTTCCAATGATAGAGGAGGGGTAATCAGGTGTAGTGCGTACGGGAGAGGTTGTGTCCTCCGAGTTGCAATCCTCAATTCCGTAGTTACCTATTTTGGTAATTGCACTCTGACCACCGGTCCTTCTCTGGAGACTTTTCTACTGTAAGGGCAACCCTCCTAGTGCCCGTAGGTGTCTAGTAGAGGGGAAATCCAAAGTGATATATATGTGTAAGAAAATACAGTAAAGGAACTCTCACCTAGTAGAGGGGAAATCCAAAGAGAAAAGTCTAGGGATCCCCACTAATAGTGAAAAAACTATATACGACTACCTAACACCCAACCAGGGGCACTCTTATGCACTGTCAACCCTGCCTGACTTCTATCCCTATAAGGTGCTTCGACCCTGATGAAGGTCAGATGTCGGGCTGAGGGTTTGGATCAGATATTTGGGCTCTTCCCCAAGGTTGGTTGAGGTCTCGGGTGGTCTGAGGTTTCAGACTAGATGCCCGAGACTTCAAGTTCATACTTGGAGGCTTTGGATCAAGGACCCAAGGCTTCAGACTTGTGCTTTGTGTGTGTAAGGGCCTTGAAGGTGGAGGATTTGGTGGAAACAGGTTGTCCCCTGACACCGACTGTCAAGGATCCATTCCACTGCATAGTGCTCAGCTCCATCCACAATCTTGGGTGGGGGTGGTGGCTTGGACTTCCGACCAGGGATAGGATTGTCGGGTGCTGGGAGAAGCTTGACTACATTGAACACTGGGTGTAACCGAGCCATTGACCGTGGTAGTTGAAGACGATATGCGTTGCATCCCACTTTCCGTTGGATGATATATGGCCCGAGGTAGCGGTGCGCAAGCTTCGGGGATGGTCAGGTCATCTGAATGTCTGAAGCATCCAGAAATACTCAGTCACCTACCTTGTATTCTGGAGCTGGGGTTTGGTGCTGGTTGTAGTACCGAGCCATATCATCCTTTGCTTTGGTCAGTGCTGACTTGGCTTCCTCCAGTGATTTCTCCATCCGGTCTTTGAACTCATTCATGGTCTCCATGTGGGATTCAGGTTGTCTCAGTTCAAATCCCATCTGAGGATGTCAGCCCGTGTCCAACATGAAGGGTATCTCTTGGGTCGCGGAGTGTATGTGGTTGTTATATTGGAACTCTGCAAGAGGAGGAGTTCATCCCAGTTGTCTTGGCCCGAATGGTGAAAAGTTCTGGTCGGAGCAATGTTCAGTCCTCATTGTCACTCACTCTGGACCCATGGTTGGGCCTTCGGGACAAAGCATTGGTCTTCCCCATAGTTTGGCCAGGCCTGTGGTGGAGCGTGAAGTCGAACCGGGATAGGTATAACAAACACCGAGCTTGTCTTCGGTTGAGCTTCTTTGAGGTCCAGAAGTACTCTAAATTTTTATGATCTGTCCAGATCTCAAATTTGAGTTGTGCTCCTTCCAGAAGATGCCACCATTCCTCTAAGGCTTGGATTATGGCCAACATCTCCTTGTAATGTTCATAGTTCTGCTCTACCAGACTAAGGCTCTTGGATAGGAATGGGGTGCCACCTGTCATCCTTGGATTGTTGAGAGATGACCATACCCATTGCGAAGTCTGAAGAGTCGACCTCCACTTGGTACATCTGAGTGTCATCTGGGGAAGGCCAGGACAGGGGCTGAGGTGATGAGTTCCTTGAGTTTGTGGAAGGCCAAGTCTTCAGGTCCACCCCACTTCCAGGTATCTCCTTTCTTTGTCAGGTCAAAGAGAGCTTGGGAATGGTTGTTTTGGATCCTGAGAATTAGACAAAACTTTGGTGTTTAATCTAATTGCTCAGACTTCGATTAGACCTTTGAGTTACTGATCACTTGTAACACAAACTATTTTAACGAAGAACCCAATTAAGAAATTATACTCTGGAATGCTCAATAATCAGTATTGCAATGCAATATTGCAAGTAGATTGTATATGAACACTCACGTAGCTGTGTTATAGTTTTTCTGTAACTCTGCTAGTCTGTAATGAAAGTCTGTAGTCCAGTTACTTAGGACTTAGTGATTGCAGAATTGAATTAATAGTATAAGTGATTATGCTATTGATTCAATTGCTTGCTAGATTTATATTCCACTCACCTATTCTGTATCTAGTTTTCTACTGTATTTGATGTTTTTGTATTTGTTGATTTCTAGCCACTACTTCGGTAGTGAAGCTAATATAGCCATGTTCTTCGGAACACTAATGGCTGACTAATCAAGTCTTCGGACCTGATTACTTAAGCAGACTTCGGTCTAGCTTGGTTGAAGATGTGGGAACACACTTCTTAGGCTTTTCGAGATAAAATGTTGTTTTTCTCAAGGCAGGAGAAGCCCTCCTTTTATACCTTGTGGAGCAAGGATTACTAATGTACAGGAACATTCTATCTATAAATAATATGGAAACTAGTAGAAGTTTATGGAATACTCTGGTACCTTCTAACCAATCAGATCTCCTGGCACTTGAATCACATGTTAGCAACAAGGTCACATGTTGCGTCATCTAGGCATGCCAGCCAATCAGATCCTTTGGATCTTGGATCACATGTCACTTCCTGAGTCATGTGTGTAGTCATGTTTCTGGTTTCTGACTCAGAAGTGCTGTCTTCCAATCAGAATCCCTGGATCTTGAGTCTAACTGAGTGTTAAGAACTGAGTCAGAGCGGAGGCAGAGTTAAGATTGGGACTCAAGATAGAGTCGACCGAGGTTCGGGGTCAGGGGGCCAAGGGGGGCCGAGGCTCGGCGAATGGGTCAAATGGGACTTGGCTTCAGCTTATGTGCTGCACCAGCTCAGAGTCCTGTCCTGTATTTCGGATGAGGCCCGAGGTCACCCGAAGTTCAGGCGTGACCTTAGTGAGGGGACGAAGGAGCGTAAAGATTAGAGATAGAATATATTTGGGTATCTTAGTCGATATCAGAACTGATTCTCATGTACATGAACGAGTAGCTTATATACGGAATGGTTTGGGGGTCGGAGACCGGATGACCGAGGTCAGGGTCATAAGCTATGCAAAAGAGATCAAACAGATAGGGACAGATATGAAACATGTTTGAGGTGAACGGGGGTTTGGGCCCGAAGGGCCGGGGGTTTGGTTCAGTGGCATGGGTTCTGATAGTACCCCCCCTTTAAGGCTGAGCCCTTGAAGCCTCATACCCGGAGTCTGGTCACGTGACATGTTCGGGTCAGGTGTGGAATATAAGGGGCACGTGTGGTGGGGAGGTTTTTTAGGGCGCTCCCCACCTATGTCAAATACTCCCGCACCTGAAACTATAGCCAAACAACACACCCGACTACTGCAGGAGATGGAGGAGGTGGAGGCACTGGAGAGGGCTGAGGAGGCCCAAAAAAAGGCCGAGCAGGAGGCCTGGGAGAAGGCCGCAGAGGAGGCCAAAAAGAAGGCCAAAGAGGAGGCCCGAGAGAAGGCCACAGAGGAGGCCAAAAAGAAGGCTGAGGAGGAGTGTGTGGAAGCTCAGAGGGTGGCAAAGGCTGAGGCTGAGGCCAAGGCACAGGCTGAAAAACTTGCCCGAGAGGGGTACGCCATCGGCGCCGAGGCCAAGCAGGAGGCGGGTGTCACGATCACAATATGGACACCTCACCTCCAACATTGTCCTTCCGAACCAATCCTTCCGAATGGATCTTCTGAATTCCGAATCACCCTTGCATCAAGGCTTCACATACATTTGATCCGGTCACCCAATCCAGTTCAGGAATCACTACATGAAGTGTTTTAGTGAAACGATCAATAATCAGGTCCGATCATAATCTTTTCTAGAAAAGAAGCACCCTGACTATCCCCATCACTATCCCCATCTTTTCCAATGAACTCGTTGATTGAGTTGTTTCTATTGTGTGGAAGCTGGCGATGACATTCTATATCATTATGTTCTATGGTATGAATGTTCTAGACCCTCAGGATAACCCTCCGAAGGATTTAGGGACGGTTAGTTCTACCCGAAGAGCCATGCAATTCGGAAACATGTTTCAAGAGTTATTATGGGTCCGTTAATCTTTTCTCTTCATTCACAATTTTCCTACCACCCTTTTTCCTTGTTTCCTATGGCCTTTAATTAGCATACATGTACCTTGACTACCTCCTAACCATCACGGGCTCATTCCCATTCGCTCTTTCTTCCGAATGGTTCAGTATATAAGCTAGCACATTCGCATGTACATTCCCTAGTTCAATTATCATATGTCAACTTGATTTTCTACTCACACTTGCCAAACTCGCTCCCAAATCAACTTCACCAACAACTGTCTATTTTTTGAGTAAGCCCTTCAATTCAACTTTTATTAGTCAAATCCACTTCAAGGAATGTAAGACCATTGACTGTGATCGACATGAACTGCAAAGTTCATTCGATTCACGAGATAGAATCCTTTCGGAATCTCTGTCTCTTCGGAACTATGCACGTTATTCGCAAACGTTCCGAAAGTCTTTCGCTTTTACTGTAGGATTTCCATTTGCTTTCCAAAACCATTCTATTACTATTAGGAATGTTTCCGAACACATCTACTAACCCAACATTCATCCACAACATTTATTGCTATTATTTGGATTCTGACAGCGGGGTGGGCGGTTCAGGGACAGCCGATGGCTGAGGTGAAGGGCAAAGGCCAAAAAGCGGCCGAGCCAGAGGCAAGTGGTTCAGAGAGGGTGCGGGTGGTTGGGGTAAGTCTTATTTTTGTTCTTTATTTTATTTTTTGGCTGACATTCCAACAGGAGGTCTGCATCCCGTGCAGCCATCACAGCAAATGCTGTGTTCTGGGCCAGGTGGGGGCCTCGTGTATATGCTGCTGTGAACGTAAGGTCACCTGCAAGTGGTCGGGGGCCGCCGAGGAGTCAGGCCCAAAGGCCAAGAAGTGGGGGCCACCTGAAGGCTTGGGTGGGGTCGAGGAGGGGCTGTCATGATCACAATATGGACACCTTGTCTATATCATTGTCCTTCCAAACCAATCTTTCCAAATGGATCTTCCAAATCCCGAATCACCCTTGCCTCAATACTTTGCACACATTTGATCCGGTCACCCAATCCAGTTCAGGAATCACTCCATGAAGTGTTTAGTCAAACAATCAATAACCAGGTCCGATCATAATCTTTTCTGGACGAGAAGCACCCTGACTATCCCCATCACTATCCCCATCTTTTCCAATAAACTCATTGATTGAGTTATTTCTATTGTGTGGAAGCTTGCGATGACATTCCATATCATCATACTCTATGATATGAATGTTCTAGACCCTCAGGATCACCCTCCGAAGGATTTAGGGATGGTTAGTTCTACCCAAAGAGCCATGTGATTTGGAAACATGTTTCAAAAGTTATTGTTGGTCCCTTAATCTTTTTCTTCATTCACAATTTTCCTACCACCCTTGTTCTTTGTTTCCTATGGCCTTTAATTAGTATACATATACCTTAGCTACTTTCCGACCCTCATGGACTTATTCCCATTCGCTCTTCCTTCTGAATCATTCAGTATATAGCTAGCACATTCGCATGTATATTCCTTAGTTCAATTATTGTATGTCTACTTCATTACTTTGCTCAAAACTTGCCAACTCGTCCCTGAAATTATCTTGAACAACAACTTTATATTTGAGTATGCACTTTGACTTTGTTTATATTCAACACACTTCATCAGAATGTGAAATCACTGGCTGTGATCGACATGAACTGTAAAGTTCATTTGATCCATGAGATAGAATCCTTTTGGAACCTCTATCTCTTTGGAACAATGCACTTTATTTGCAAACCTTTTGAAAGCCATTCACTTTTACTGTAGGATTTCTATTCTCTTTCTAAAACCATTCCATTATCATTGGAAACATTTCTGAACAGATTTTTTTATCTACATCTTTTATCACTGATATTTGAATTCTGACAGGGGCCTTCAAGGAAGAAGGCCAAAGGGATCGTGCCCGTTGTGGGACCGGCCGAGGTCACGATACTGAGGGGGATTCAGGTGTTGGAGGTGCTGTTAGAGTGCATAGTCGATGCCCTGGAGGAGGGTAATCGGCTCCGAAAGCAGCAAGCCCTCGCGGCGAGGCACACAGGGGAGGTTTTGGAGCACGTGCTCCAGGCCTTGAGGTGAGGGGTAGAGGCGCAGGAGGATACTGCGATGACTCTTCAACATATTGAAGGGTCCCTTGGGGAGATCACTGAGGTTGAGCGGCGGTGGCTCAGGGACTCGCAGGATTGGGTCCCTTGGACGAGGGGTGTGGGATCAGAGGTTTGGGGGGGTTCGGAGGGTGACATGGATGCCAAGGTTTGGGTGGACAAGGGAAAAGGAAAGGAGAGGGAGGAGGAGACTATGGAGTAGGTGGTTGTAATAGAGAGAATTTTTTATTTTTTATTTTTTATTTTTTATTTTTTATTTTTTATTTTTTATTTTTTATTTTTTATTTTTTATTTTTTATTTTTTATTTTTTATTTTTTATTTTTTATTTTTTATTTTTTATTTTTTATTTTTTATTTTTTATTTTTTATTTTTTATTTTTGGTGTGAGTTTCAGCTCGGGTGCGGCCTCGGGTCTATATAAGTGGAAAGGACTTAGGAAAAAAAGAAAGATAAAGTTTGGGTTCCGGTGTTCGGAGGTGTTCAGGGGTGTTCGGGTGTGAGGATGTACATAGTTATTTTTGTTATGACAATTTTTGCCCTTCATTGCATTTCAGTTGGATTCCATGAAAGCTTTGTTTTCCTCTCAGTTCCAAGCTACCCTTCGGGCTGCTTGGAACCATTTTTCTGGCTCGTTGATGTCTGGCATTCAATCTCCAAGTGTTGCAACTCAGTTCTGGATTGCGTGATTGAGGCCTTTGCAAAATTTGATCACAATGGTCTTGTCATCCAAGTACTTAGTGATCTCAATCAGTTCCAAGAATCAGTCTATGTAGTCTTCCACCAAGTCTTTCCCCTGATACCAGCTCATGCCTTCTAACTTTGTAAGTGCCGAGGCTTGTTCATTCCTCAGGTAGAAGTTCTCCTCAAAGGATTTTTCAAACTCTCTCCAGTCCAAGTATTTGGCTCTTTGAGTTCTGCATTTGGTCTGCATAACTTTGTTTGAAAAGCAAGCCACTTGGCCAGTCTTAAGGAAGGAGAGGGCCCAATGGATTTGGACTTGGTCATTCAGGAAATTCCCCTTACAGATCTGGAAGTAGAGCCTGCAGGAGTTGAGGAATGCATGCCCATTGTTTCAGTCTCTGTTGAAGTCCGAAGGAAGGGCTGGCTGAAGGTGTCTCCCAATGCTTCCCACATTCGGGTCTTTGGGGTTATCCCACAAGTCCATGTTAGGTCTTGGGTTTGGTTTGGGACTTGTTGCTCCTTCTCATGGATCAATCTCCAGTTTTGCTGGAATAGATTTTAATGCTAATTGTATAGCATTGGTCTTCATCCAGTTCGCTGACAACTCCTCTTCCACAGCTCATAGATGGTCCTCTGATACATCCATCTTGAGTAGGGAAGGGGAGTTTGTTTGGTGTCCGGAGTTGGGTGATCCGATGATAGAGGAGGGGTAGTCATGTGCAGTGTGTGCGTGTGAGGTCACGTTTTCCAAGCCGCTGTCCTCAATCCCATAGTTACCTATTTTGGCAGATGCAGCCTGACCACCAGTCCTTCTCTGGAGACTTTTCTACTAGTAAGGGCAACCCTCCTAGCACTCACAATGCCTAGTAGAGGGGAAATCCAAAGATATGTATATGCATGGAAATACAATAAAAGGGACTCTCACCTAGTCAAGGGGAAATCCAAAGAGAAAAGTCTAGGGATCCCCACTACTAGTGAAAAAACTATATACAACTACCTGACACCCAACCAGGGGCATCCTACATGCTGTCAACCCTGCCCAACTTCTATCCCCATAAGGTGTTTCATCCCTGACAAAGGCTGGATGCCAGGCCGGGTGTTCAGGTCAGATGTTCGAGCCATACCCTGAGGCTGGCTGAGGTCTCGGTGGTCTGAGGTTTTGGACTAGAGGCCTGAGAGTTCGGGCTTGTAATTGGAGGCTTTGGGTCAAGGACCTGAGACTTTGGACCAAGGTTCTCATGCTTTGGACTTGTGCCTCGAACGCCTGGAGGTCTTAGAAGTGAAGAATTTGATGAAAGCAGGTTGTCCCCTGACATGTGTCAGAATTCAATTATCAAAGATAAATGTTATAGATGAATGTATTGTTAGTAAGAACGTTCGAAAATGTTTTCATATGAATAGAATGGTATTCGAAAGTGAATAGGGATCCTACAGTAAAAGTGAATGGCTTTTGGAATGTTTGTGAAGAGGTGCATAGTTCCGAAGAGATAGATATTCCAAAAGGATTCTATCTCGTGGATCAGATGAACCACTTAGTTCATGCCGATCACAGCCAATGAGATTACATTCTTTTGAAGTGTAATCAAACCCAAATTGATAAGTTTTATAGGACTTACTTCGAAGTGAAGTTGTTCTTCAAGATTGTTCACGACAAATTGTTAAGCCAAGTAGATCAATCAAGTAGACGTGCAATAATTGAACTAGAGAGCATACATGTGAATGTGTTACTTATATACTAGGACGTTCAGAGGCAAGAGCGAATGGGGAGTAGTCCGTTGGGGATTGGAAAAATAGCTAAGGTACATGTATGCTAGTTAATGACCATAGAAAATAGAGAACAAGGGTTGGGTGAAAATTGTGAATGAGAAAAAGATTTAATGAACTAGAAATAAGTCCTGAAACCTGTTTCCGAATCGTATGTTGTTTCGGATAGACAAACCCTTGTTTCACTTCCTTAAACAACGACCCTGAGTGTCGGAAATGAATGCGTCAACATATTGAATTGTATGTCTTGTCACCATAAGCTTTTAGAAGCGTAGAGTCGACCCTGATATTGAGTTCCTAGAAATAGATGGGGATAGTGATGGGGATAGTGTAGATGCTTCTTTTCTGAGGAAAGGCTAATAACAGAACCTGATCTCTTGGTTGAGTCCTTGTGATGTTGCTAGGACGATTCAGGGTGTTAAAGGTGACGGAATGTTGAATGGTTCATGTGTGACAAATTTGTCGATGATTCAGGTTCTGAAGAATCAATTCGGAAGAAGGTTGTTCGGATGGTTCAGAAGGTGGAGTAGGACATAAATCATGATCGTGACAACATGCTGCATGTATGTGTTGACAGTGGAAAGTCTATAGGAGACAAATAACAATTTCAAAAGTCCTTAGGAATTGTCAGTATACTAAACAACGACAAGTCCCAAACATCACTTTTAGCCTGAGTAAGGCACTTACTTAAGCACCAAAATAGCAAGAAATAAGAGAAAAAAAAAGAAAAAAGAGAAAGATATTTCATGAAATAAAAGAAGAGTGTAGTGATACAATCATGGGCCAACAATATGAGGACTAATAAGGCCAAATTGATATACAGGTGGCTTGTACAATAGAGTAGTGACCCTATTGCTTGAGGGGAAGTATAGCTGTATGTCTCTATGGGGGCGATTGTATGGTTAGCTGGAGAAATTATTTCCTGGTTTCATATAGAAGGGGTTGGCTATTATTATTTACTCGATGATATGCTTATGCAATCACAGCATTGCATCAGGATTGCCTCAGGAGAAAGAAAAGAAAAACAGAAAATATCCACAATTCTTCTTGAATGTAACTCAAGGCTAAAAGCCTTAGAGTTTTCTATTTGTTTTATTTTTAGATTGAACAGAGCGAATGGCTACAAACCTGAATGGTGATGTGTTTGCCTTAGATTTGATACCTAAAGCCTGCACGCAATGGTCCTTTCCTCAGACGGTATCTAGTGCAGTCATTCGAGGGACACAGCAGTTGTGTATATCGTTGATTGGTAAGTTGAATTGTTGTATGTCTTCTTTTCACAGGATGGGATCAGGAATGGGATATTGGAACAGTGATGGTCGTTGGAGGACTGTAACTGTGTCAGTTTCCTAACCCTGAACTCTTCTTTGTACAAGAAAACGTCAAACGATTTGACTTCTACTTTGCCTTGTATTTGAAGAATTGGATTTGTGATTTGGAATACCGCATTTGATAATAGTCGTCTAGTGGCTATTACAATTTTAGTATCCTGTTGTCACGATTGCATTTTAGGCCCTCACATGGCTTCTTCTTCAAACCACAACTTCTGAATGCTTCCCTCGGAAACTTCGAACCACCCTCGCCTCAATACTTCACACATATTTGATTAGGTCACCCAATTCAGCTCAGGAGTCACACCATCAAATGTTTAATGAAACAATCAATAACCAGGTCCGATCATAGTCTTTTCTGGGAAAGAAGCACCTTGACTATCCCCATCACTATCCCAATCTTTTCCAATGAACTCACTGATCGAGTTGTTTCTATTGGATGGAAGCTTGCGATGACATTCCATATCATCACACTCTATGATATGAAAATTCTAGACCCGCAGGATCGCCATCCAAAGGATTTGCATATTGTCATCTCTACCTGAAGAGCCATGCAGTTCGGAAACATGTTTCAAGAACTATTGTTGGTCCATTGATGTTTTACAATTTTCCTAACACCTTTGTTCTTTGTTTCCTATGGCCATTAATTAGTACACATGTTCCTTAGCTACTTTCCGACCTTCATGGACTCCTTCTCATTCTCTCACTCTTCTGAACCATTCGATATAAAAGCTAGCACATTCGCATGTATATTCCTTAGTTCAATTATTGTATGTCAACTTGATTCTTTTATTCACACTTGCCAACTCGTCCTTAACTCACTTCAAAACAACAACTTTATATTTGAGTAAGCACTCCAATTCTACTTTTATTAGTTGAATCCACTTCAAGGAATGTGAGATCACTGGCTGTGATCAAAATGGACTGCAAAGTTCATTCAATCTATGAGATAGAATCCTTTCGGAACCTCTATCTCTTCAGAACTATGCATTTCATTCGCAAACATTCTGAAAGCCATTCGCTTTTACTGTAGGATTTCTGTTTACTTTTATAAACCATTCTAGTATCATTAGGAACATTTCCGAACAGATCTGCTAACACGACATTCATCCACATCTTTTATCACTGATATTTGGATTCTGACACCTGTCACAATACCAATACTTTATGCTGGCAGTAGGTGATGTCAATAAATGTGACAAGTCTTGTGACCATGACGTGTGACGTGACCGATGTAACCGTGACCGTGACCATAACGTGTGATGTAGTCTAGAACGTTCTAGACTATTCTTGAACTTGCTTGACTTGAACTAAGACCAGACTTGAGCATGGACTTGACTTGTGAAACTTGACTTGTTATTTTACAGAGAGAGGCAGAGGCCTTTATATACATGTCTACAGCAACGATGCAAGGACGATGCAAAATGATGTGATAGAGGTGCTTGGTAAGAATAGGGGTAGTGCATGACAAAGCACAAGAACAAAAAGTACAAGAAAGGAATCAAGAAAGGAGTATCTGACAAAGCAGATAAGCAAGAATGTGTCAAGATAGGGGAAAGAAGCGTGGAGTGGGAATATTAGTACAAGAATAGAATGTCAGTTAGTAATGATGAGAAAAAGTTATCAAACATAGAACAAGGCAAAGATCATGTGAAAAAGATAATGTGTCAGATAAAAGAACAAAAGAAATGTCCACCAATAGTATTCCTCAACTTGTCCAATGTCTCCTAAACAAATTGGATATAGAATAAGTCACTGTGTCATCCAGGAAGGATTGACGAATCAGAGACAACACAGGCTCCGAAGGCTGTTCATGAACCTTTCCATGAATGGCTGATAAGTGGGGTGGAAAATGCAATCCTTCTGGATTCTATGATGAAGAGTGAGTTGAATGGACGGGGGAGGATATTCTGGGTATGGTCCCTTGAATTCTGCCATGTATTCCTCTTGCCCTGCATGATAGTATACCCTTTTATCTCCAAGAAATATGAACAGTTCTTGGGAGTCATCAACATATACTGGCTCTCCAATGGCATAAGTGTCATGATGATTGGGATTAGAGAGCTTGTGATGGAGATGAGCAGGATTAGGATATGTCAGTGTGATTGGAAAATGTCATTCTGCTCGTCCTTCTATAGGTTGCAATTCAATGGATTCTTGGATATGCGTCAACAAGGGAATAATAGATGACAACATTGATTGATTGATGATTATATAACGAGTGATAAAAGATGGCGGTGTTGGCGTAGAGGCAATGTGAGATGATGGCTATGGTTGAAGAAAATGGTGCTGGTGGAGTTGGATTGAAAATAGATGTGGGTTGTCAACAGATGCAAATGGCCGCATATATGCACCCCACATGTTTGCACTCAAAGAACCATCAATTGGCAAGCACATGTACTTGAAACGACACTGAAGATATAACAGGAAACAAAAAATTGATTCCTATCTATGTATAAGGGCACCAATACACAACCAAAGCTCCAAAGCTTCCATTTCATCTGGGAGAAGTGTGCATATATGCATGAGGTGTTTCACAATTTTCTCCTTCTATTTTATTGTTCTTTCAATACAGAAAAACATGATGATTCATTCATTTGTAGTTCTGAAAGCACCTGCATCATTTTCACAAGTATTACAAGTAATTGGTCCAGTTTCAGGCTGATGGTCACCACATGCAGATACACACTCCAGAATGGTTCCACATCCCCATTTTCTTTTTCATCCACAAGACATATATCTTAGCTACAGTTTTACTTAAATAAACTTGAAGTTCTCGTTAAAATATAAGGCAGTAAATCTCCACAGACCCGTTCTCAATATCTGTTACTTTGCTTGATATCTCTACCAATATCCTTTTGATAGCCAATCATCACTGGATGTTCGCTTTCATTCAAGACATTTCTCAGACCCAAGTATTAACTCTAATTGTTGAGTTACTGCTTTATCTCTATCTACTAAGCTCGCGTTGCAGTGCATGAGCTTTAAGCGCTGATCAATTGAACCCGCATAAGCGCCTCCCCCGCATCACTATGCAGTCGCTTAGATATCAAATCAAGCGCTCACTATAAGAAAGATTCAAACACAAAAACAGTTCAAACATAATACAAGTAATTATAAAAAATATTTCTCTCTTTCACATTATTGGTGAGTATCGTCCGCATTGATTATTAACTTGGGGAGACGGTAATACGAACACAGGGAATGATATTGTATAATACAACTGTAGGTGACCCTTCAATGAAAATATACACTGCAAACAGAAATCGCTTTGCTCTGCTGGCAACATTAATAACGCTACACACATCAGGAAAAAAAAACCATTGGGAAACACATTCTGTTATGTAAGTCCGGAATAAAACTAGGAGGAATAGAATAATACATATATATTCGAAGAGCCACGACCTTCATAATATTGTGACGCGATGGCCAGGTCAGTTCGGTAGGTAAGTAGCCAGTCCCTATAAGCGAACAAAGCATTACGAGATATGTACGAGTAGGGTGGAATAGAAGAGTTTGTTGTTTGTGCATCTCGCTGGCGACGTATCCAGATACGTGTCTGCACATCGATTTCAAGCCAAATGTGAAGGAGACCGGCGACCTTGGTCACCCTAGATCTGGCATGTCGTCAAATTTCTGCAATTCCAGATCCTACGAAGACTTTAACCAACAAATACGAAGAACATGTTCCAGCTCACCTGACGCCATAGGACCCCCTGTCCCTCTATCCCCCATATCCCCGATCACCCACGGAAATTCGTGAAGGTCAACGCCTCCATCGGTGGTTGGCTGTGAGTCTTGCTGAATCTCCACATCCTCATCTGATATATTGGCGACAAGAGTCGGATTCTCGTCCAAGTCCCCAAACTCTTCTCCTACGATATCGTGCGGTCTCTGCGCAGCATCTGGAACACTGGTGATGATCCAGGGAAGGGAACGGGTACCGTTTTGAGAGCACTGGTTCCTCTCTTGAAGAGTGAGGTGGAAGCGACAGACTATAATTGCAGACAAGCTATATGTGTGTTGTTAGCTGAACCGCGCCTTCGCTAACGAAGTGTCAGATATTAACCAGTTCTGAAAAGGACCAAGAACTCCACGAAGGTTTGGCTATTTGTAACAAGAGAGTTGAAGGTGAACCTTGCTGTGCAAATATCTATACCAACCACTCACTCGCAAGATCTGAAACGCAATAGAACATTAGTTAACGGTTGATATAATTAAACACTGACAATACCTTCCCAGTAATGGTGGCAGCAAGAGTCACTGTCAGGACGAATCTGGACAGGAGTCAGACGCATACAAGGTAGCAGATATGGATTATTACCCATATTTGACCAAGCCTTATTTGAATTCAGCGATACTTCGACCATCAGCAAGGAAATGTCCATACATTGCCGGATCAGTAAACTAATGAGTGATGTCTCACTTAACGGTTTGACCCCTTTGTGAAGTCTCACGATTGCTAATATTTTCGTAGCGGTCAGAGCAACGACTACTGTGTCAAAAATGATTGTGATGACGCCACTGAGGGTTGCAACTTGGTTGAGAGTATCAGAGAAAAGTCAAACTAGGAAGGCAAGTCCCTTACGCCTGGAAAATCAATCAGGATGACTTCGAAAAACTTGTTTGGAGGGACCTGCAAACTTTGTACATTCAGCTGTGCACTTGTGGTGTACCATCGTTCACGATGTTTACTATGGTCTGTGTGCGACATACCACGTGATCTGTCTGATTACCAAGAATCAGAAAGGCAAGGATACCAAAAACTATTCGACTCCGATGGCAGATGGCATATGTCCTTGCAAGCAGAAGACCTGGATGAGTCATTTACTTAGCTCCATTTCGTTCGTCGAAGAATATCATCTTGTCACGGTGGGTTGAAGGGTGAGAACCTGCACAGCATTTAACATGGATCACTTACCTGTCTGATTGCGCCTGGATCATTGCTGAGACGACTTCCTGAGACGACATAACGGATGGGATTTACGATTGGCTTGAGTGATCTGAGGCTGGAGCATCACACCACACGAGACCTGTTTATATATATAGTCTACTGACCATGCAAGGTGCAATTACGGACGTTGGACATGCATAGCAGCTACCAGCGCCAATTGATGGGAGCGAGGTGAATGTGACGAAACTCATGTGGTATTCCCCCTCACAGGACATAGGAGAATCAGCCGTGGCTGCCTGTCCCGATGAGCACCTAAGACGTCATTGAGCTAGCTGAAGCATGTCGGGAATGGGAGTTGTATGCATTTGGGTTTGCATACAGGTGTGCATAGCAGCTCATCATTCCTGGATGTACACTAGTCACTCTTCCGTAACCTCTGCTGACCTCACGAGGCTATTAATACTGCACATCTTCTCATAGCACAGTGTGCCATCATATGTTACCTCCAACCAAGGATCCAAGTTTGTGTCTCACTTCTTCTGGTATCTCAGAAAAGCCTTAGACATGACACTACACTTCACCTCCAGATATCACCTTCCAGGTGATGGTCAGACAGAATGTACTAACCAAACCTTGGAACAGTATCTCAGGAGCTACATCAATTACCAACAAGACAACTGGTCTGAGTTCCTCCTGCTTGCAGAGTTCATGTACAACAATGTGCTAAATGCCACTACTGGCATCTCACCCTTCTTTGCCAACAAGGGATACCACCTGAACCTCTCCATCCATCCAGAAAGGGATCTTGCATCCTCTCGAGCCCAGACCCTGGCAGTTGACCTGGATCAGCTCCACCAGGAACTCAAGGAGCAAATTAAGCACACTCAAACCTGCTACCAGACCTCAGTGGACTCTCAACAGTCCCAAGTGTTATTATTATTATTCTACCTTGCGAACATTGCATTATGTAATCTACCTGAAAGATCAGCAGAGCCACCTTAGGACTGAATAAAATAGAAAATAACCACAAAAATATTACTGACTTCAATCCAAGGCTTTTAGCTTTAGAATACATTCTGTTTACATTTTTAGATTCAATTGGTGAAGCATCCCCGAGCCCATGCATGTTATTATTATCTATCTACCACACGAACATCATATTACATAATCTACTGATGGATCAGTATAAAGAGATAGAGCTTCCGAAAGGATTCTATCTCGTGGATTGAATGAACTTTGCAGTCCATGTCGATCACAGCCAATGATTTCACATTCTTTTGAAGTGTGTTTGAATTAATAGAAGTAGAGTTAAAGTGCTCACTCAAATGTGAAGTTGTTGTTCGAGGAGATTTTACAACAAGTTGGCAAGTTTGAGTAGAACAATCAAGTAGATGTACAATAATTGAACTAGGGAATATACATGCAAATGTGCTAGCTATATATTGAATGGTTCGGAAGAAGAGCAAATGGGAAAGAGTCCATGAGGATCGGAAAGTAGCTAAAGTACATGTATACTAATTAATGGCCATATGAAACAAAGAACAAGGGTGATAGGAAAATTGTGAATGAGGGAAAAGATTAATGGACCAACAATAGCTCTTGGAACATGTTTCCAAATTGCATGGCTCTTTGGGTAGAAATAACTGTCCCTAAATCCTTCAGAGGGTGATCCTGAGGGTCTAGAACATTCATATCATGAAGTCTAACAATATGAGATGTCATCACAAGCTTTGATTGAATATGAACGACTCAATCAATAAGTTCATTGTGAAAGATGAGGATAGTGATGGGGATAGTCAGGGTGGTTCTTTCTAAAAAAAAAAGATTATGATTGGGCCTGATTAGTGATTGTTTCACTAAACATCAACTAAAGTGATTGATGAGCTGGATTGGGTGACCGGATTGAATATATGCAAAGAATGGAGGAAGGGTTGTTTCAGATGTCCAAACAGGGTTTTCAGAAGCATTTGGAGATTGTGGTTCAGAGAGGAAACAATGTAATGACTTAAATTGTGATTGTGAAAGAGTGGATTCAGCTCGGTCCTTTGAGTTCCTTGGAAAAGATAGGGATGGGGATGGGGATAGTCAGGGTGTCTCTTTGTAAGAAAAAGATTATGATTGGTCCTGACTCATGAGTGTTTCACTAAACATCAATGTGGTGACTGAGGGAACTCAATAGACAATAAAGTTGATGAATAGAATGGAAGGGTGGCAATGATCCATTGTTTGGGAGGTGGCTTTTGGAGCTCTTCAGCAATTGTTATTCAGGACAATAAGGGTTGAATTGATTGTGACACCCCACCCTATTCATTCTGAACAGTTTCTTTCCGAATGATAGAACTCCCTTCACATATATTCATCCCATCATCCCACCTCATTCAAGCATTGTCATTCAATCAATAATCAGGTCCAATCATACATCTTTTCTCAAAAAGAGGCACCTGTACTATCCCCATCACTATCCCCATCTTTTTCAAGGAACTCAATATCAAGGTTGATTCTATGTCCCCCAAGCTTATGGTGACAGGCCATATCATCTCATATATTGACTCATTCATCCCCAACATTCAGGGTCATTATTTGAAGGAATAGGAAGAGGTTGTCTCTATCCAAAGAGCCATGCAATTCGGAAACATGTTTCAAGATTTATTTCTAGTTTGTTAATCTTTTTCTCTATTCACAATTTTCCTACCTCCTTTGCTCCCTATTTCATACAGCCTTTCATTAGTATACATGTACCTTAGTTACATTCTGATCTTCACAGACTCTCTCCCATTCGCTCCTCCTTCCAAATCATTTGGTATATAGCTAGCACATTTGCCTGTATATTCTCTAGTTCAATTATTGTACGTCTACTTGATTGTTCTACTCCATCTTGCCAACTCGTCGTGACCTACCTTGAACAGCAACTTTACATTTGAGTGAGTACTCTAAACTTCATTCAAGTTAGTCTAAACACACTTCAAAAGAATGTGAGACCATTGGCTGTGATCAACATGGACTGTGAAGTTCATTTGATCAATGAGGTAGAATCCTTTCAGAATATCTATCTCTTTGGAACTGTGCACCTTTTCGCAAACCTTCTGAAAGCCACTCACCTTTACTGTAGGACTTCCAGTCACTTTCGAATATCATTCTATTACTATTAGAAATATTTCTGAATATTATTACTAACATTACATTCATCTATGACTTTTATACTTGATAAATGAATTCTGACAGGTTTCCACAAGCTCAGAATGGCAACATATTTATGGTTATTTGTATATAACATAGCTCAATCCACAATTGTACCAGTTTGGATGGCTTAGGTTAAGGTCAGACTTCTTTAGAATATAACAAGTGTTTTGGCCTGACAATCACCTTTCCAACTGTCTGAGATTACCTACCTCTAAAATGGTCAATATCATTAAACAGCTCCTAATTAAGGCACTGAAACAGTTCTGGAGGATCACTTGTCGGGTGCTTTTATATACCAAGGTCAATCCCAATTTAGTCTATTTCTTTTTTGTTTTATTTCCTTTATTTTTATATCCCAAAATATGCTAACATTTCTCATGTTTTATTAAAGATTCTCTTACTCCCTATTTTTTGAAAATCTTCATATTTTTATTTGTATGGCATTTATACAAATGCCTACATTCAATGTGAATGAATCCAGCATTGGACCTTAATCCATGTTCCTCTTTGTATATAAGTCACTAGTTCATATACACTAGACTTCAGTTCTGATATCAAATATGATACACTAATAGTATTAATTCTCTTCTTTTAACCCCTATGCTCCATTTGCTAAGGTCACACCCAAACTTTGGGTGGCCTTGGGCCTTGTCCAAAATACAGGGACAGGATGTTAAGCTAGTGCAACACATAAGCTGAAGCCAAGTCCCATCAGATTTGACCACCAAACCTTGACATAGGATATTGAGTTTTATTTGAATATACATTCCAGTTCTTAACACTGTGTAGTAGACTGGTAGAGTATATCATAAGGTTTGGAGGTGAATCTGTGATCATGTGAGGCTACATGCTTCGGGATGGGCCTTTCTGTGAAGTGATAGGTTGGTAGGTAATAGTTTAGAGTGCTTTGGACACTTGTACTGCTGTTTTAGCTTTCCCAGAGGTGATTGTCAGAATTCAATTATTAAAGATAAGCGTTATAGATGAATGTATTGTTAGCAATAACGTTCGAAAATGTTTTCATATAAAGAAAATGGTATTCAAAAGTGAATAGTAATCCTACAGTAAAAGCGAAGGGCTTTTGGAATATTTGTGAAGAGGTGCATAATTCCGAAGAGATAGATATTCCAAAAGGGTTCTATCTCGTGGATCGGATGAACTGTTTAGTTCATGCCGATCACACCCAATGAGATTACATTCTTTCGAAGTGTAATCAAATCCAAATTGATAAGTTTTATAGGACTTACTTCGAAGTGAAGTTGTTCTTCAAGATTGTTCACGACAAATTGTTAAGCCAAGTAGATCAATCAAGTAGACGTGCAATAATTGAACTAGAGAGCATACATGCGAATGTGCTACTTATATACTGGGAGGTTTGGAGGCAAGAGCGAATGGGGAGTAGTCTGTTGAGGATCGGAAAAATAGCTAAGGTACATGTATGCTAGTTAATGACCATAGAAAATAGAGAACAAGGGTTGGGTGAAAATTGTGAATGAGAAAAAGATTTAACAAACTAGGAATAAGTCCTGAAACCTGTTTCCGAATCGTATGTCGTTTCAGACAGATGAACTCTTGTTTCACTTCCTTAAACAACGACCCTGAGTGTCGGGGATGAACGCGTCAACATATTGAATTGTATGTCTTGTCACCATAAGCTTTTAGAAGCATAGAATCGACCCTGATATTGAGTTCCTAGAAATAGATGGGGATAGTGATGGGGATAGTGTAGATGCTGCTTTTCTGAGGAAAGGCTAATAATAGAACCTGATCTCTTGGTTGGGTCCTTGTGATGTTGCTAGGACGATTCAAGGTGTGAAGGGTGACGAAGTGTTGGATGGTTCATGTGTGATGAGTTTGGCAACAATTCAGGTTCCGAAGAATTGATTTGGAAGAGTGATGTTCGGGTGGTTTGGAAGGTGGAGTAGAACATAAATCATGATCGTGACAGTGATAAGTTTGACTGCATAGTAGATATTAGCTGGGGAGAGTTTGATAGGATGACTATTAGAAGACTTGGGGAGGTTAAGGAATGTTTAGAACATTTTGAGATAGTACTAGTTCTGACACTA
The DNA here is from genome assembly GCA_003314545.1 of Ramaria sp. MG151. Lineage (NCBI taxonomy): Eukaryota > Fungi > Basidiomycota > Agaricomycetes > Gomphales > Gomphaceae > Ramaria > Ramaria sp. MG151. Next base: position 2,664 of record QMFG01001243.1, on the reverse strand, counting down.
GTAGAGGATGATATCTCACAAGTATTTTGGCCAGAATTAAGTCTAGAAATGACTATGCTGAGTTTATTAACAGAGAGAGGTCTTATGGGACAAAATGGTTGAAGTTCTGGAGTTGTTGATGCTTGTTTGTGCCAGTTGAACTTTTTATATATGTCACATGATTAGAAATCATGTGTCTTGAGTTAATACCTCAGTAAAAGCCTCAAATTTCAACTTTTTTTTTCATTATTAAATGTCAGCAACAAAACTGTTCAATTGAGACCTAGGATAAGAAATAATCATATCATGGGAATTTTTACATGAATTTGCTATAGTCTTTTTTTTTCAAGATAGCTGAGACCCTAGAGCATATGACATGATATTTTGATGATTTTATAAATCAATTCCTATTAGATATACAATCCAAACTGCCAAACATGCAAACAGTTTGTTGCTTACCATACTCCAACTGACCCTTTAGTGTCTGCATGAGTTAGGTGGCCAAACTCCTGGCTCTGAATAAAATGCTGGGATGGCTGTGTACACTTTGTTAAGAGAACAACAACAGATGGACTATTTACAAGGACAGCAATTCCATTTCATTTCATATTAACACATCATTTCTACATTGATTAACACACAGACAACATCTGCCAGATAAGTCAAGGCAATATCATACAAACATAACACGCAAGTATTCACAAGCCTCTATGAGTCCAGGGGCACTGCTTATAAACGCACACATGTAAGAAGATAACCCCTTAAGTCAAAGGGGACAGACACAAGCATCATAAACAATGACATGCACTGGGAGCAGGGACTACTAGTGTTAAATGACAGGTTGTTACTGATAGTAAATGATGTTCTGGGGATGATGATGTGATTTCTGGGGAGGGTCACTTAGCATATACTGGGGTTCTGGAGGTTCCAGCAGACTTCCTGATAGGTCAGAGGGACTTGGCTTCAACTTATGTGTTGCACTGACTCAGCATTCTTCCCTGTATTTTGGATATCCAAGTGACCAGAGGATCTGGGGCTTGTCCTAGGTCATAGCATGGGGAGAGGGAGTGAGAGAGAGTGAGAGAATGGGGTGTATTAAGTCAATATCAGAACTGAGGAACATACAAGAGAGTGTTGGGTTTATGTACCAAGGGTTGTGTCAGAATTCAATTATCAAGGATAGATGTTATAGATGAATGTAGTGTTAGTAGTAATGCTCGAAAATGTTTCAATACTAATAGAATGATATTTGAAAACAAATAGAAATCCTACAGTAAAAGCAAATGGCTTTCAGAATGTTTGCGAACAGGTGCATAGTTCCAAAGAGATAGATATTCCAAAAGAATTCTATCTCGTGGATTGAATGAACTTCGCAGTCCATGTTGATCATAGCCAATGGTCTCATATTCCTTCGAAGTGTGTTTGAACTAATATAAGTAAGGTTGGAGTACTCACTCAAATGTGAAGTTGCTATTCAAGGTTGTTCGCGACAAGTTGGCAGGTTGGAGTAGAACAATCAAGTAGACGTACAATAATTGAACTAGGGAATATACATGTGAATGTGCTAGTTATATATTGAATGATTTGGAAGGGAGAGCGAATGGGAAAAGAGTCCGTGAGGATCAGAAAGTAGTTAAGGTACATGTAGCCTAATTAATGGCCATAGGAAACAAAGAAAAAGGGAGATGGAAAATGGTGAATGGAAAGAAAGATTTAATGGACCAACAATAACTCTTGAAACATGTTTCCAAATTGCATGGCTCTTCAGGTAGGGGTAACCGTGTAGAAATATTTTGGAGAATGATCCTGAGGGTCTAGAACATTCATATCATAAGGTCTAATGATATGGGATGTCATTGCAAGCTTGGAGAGAATAGAAATGACTCCATCAATGAGTTCAGGGGAAAAGATGGGGATAGTCAAGGTGCTTCTTTATAACAAAAGAATATGATTGGACCTGATTATTGGTGGTTCCACTAAATCCCAAGTGAACTATATGGAATGAACAGATTGATATGTGCAAAGGGATTGGTTGAAGTGATTTGGGTTCCAAATGGTAAGGTTCAGAAATAAGTGTTCGGATGTATGGTGACTGCCCAAAATCCAATCGTGACAGGTTGCAGGGATTGGATTCAGGGATAACTAATATAAGTGAAATGTGTTTTGTAGCTATCAAGAAAGATTTCTATAACATGGAGATGGAGGTAATAATAGAACGATGTCGGGGAACAAGAATAGTAAGAATGAAAAGGCTTCCAGGGGAGTCCAGGGTTCCAGAGGGTTCAGAGATTAGCCAGATGCATGACTGTGACAACTAGGGGAATGGGACATCCACAAGGCACTCACTTTCACAGGCACGTCTACAGACTCTACAGACTTTCTCCTATAGCTACTACTATAAAATATGTATGTTTTCACAAAGAATAACATTGCTTTTAACTTTAAGTATAAGTCCAGCCTACCTTTTAAGCCATTACATTTTAAGTCTTCCTCAAGTCTAAGGAGTGACTTATTATTCCATTATCTGCTATTATCTATCTCTGCTTCACTACCCAATTTGCACATTCATCAAATTGGACAAAGCATTGACCATGTGCTCTGAACATGTCATATAACAGTTGTCACGATCACAGTCTGGACATTCAATCCACACTATCCTCGTTCCGAAGCAATCCTTCCGAAGCA
>QMFG01001241.1:0-39379 GCA_003314545.1 Ramaria sp. MG151 | reverse complement strand
GTCTCTATCCCCTTTCTTCGCTTTTTTTCACCTATTTTTGTTGTCCCATGTCAGTGCTTTCCTTTCTTTAAGTTCCAGGAGCGAGCATAGGTGAGTCTCTATCTCCTTTTTTTCACTTTTTTTCACCCATTTTTGTTGTCCCATGTTAGTGCCTTTCTTTCTTTGGGTTCCAGGAGCATAGGTGAGTTTCTGAAAGTCTTTATTTTGCTTTTTTCCACCTATTTTTGTTGTCCCATGCTTTCCTTTCTTTGAGTTCCAGGAGCATAGCTGAGTCTCTATCCCCTTTTTTCACTTTTTTTCACCTATTTTTGTTGTCACATGTCAGTGCTTTCCTTTCTTTGAGTTCCAGTAGCATAGGTGAGTCTCTATCCCCCTTTTTCACTTTCTTCCACCTATTTTTGTTCTCCAATGCCAGTGCTGCCTTTGCTTTGAGTTCCAGGAGCATAGGTGAGTCTCTATCCCTTATTTTTGCTTTTTTCACCTAATGTTGCTCTCCCATCCCAGTGCCTTCCTTTCCTTGGGTTCTGGTAGTATAGGTGACTCTCCGACTCTCTGATTTTCCCTTTTTCCACCTGTTTATGTTTCCCCATGCCCTTCCAGTCCTTCCTTTGGGCTCCAGTGGCATAGGTTAGTCTCTCCATCTCTTATTTTTGCTTTTTTTTTTTACCTATTTTGCTTACCCATGCCAGTGCCTTCCTTTTTTTGGGTTCACATCTCTTTTTCCATTTATTTGTATTCTCTGATTTTACCTCAGCATCCTTTCTTTGAGTTCTGGTAGAATAAGTGAGTCTCTGCACCTCTGATTTTAGCTTTTTTTTCACTTAATTTTGTTCTCCCATGCCAATGCCATCCTTTCTTTGAGTTCTTGTGGAATAAGTGAGTCTCTGTGCCTTTGATTTTAGCTCCCACACTATCCCCAGACCATGGTAGGGCTACTTCTGAGACCGTGATTCCAGTCTTATCATCTGGGATGAAGTTCCTATGCAACATTGCTTTGCAGCAGAAGCTATTGATAGCACTCTGAGGGATTTTTTAGATCAGCCTAATCTTCCCTTTGGTGGCATCACAGTAGCCTTTGGAGATGACTTTCAGCAGACTTTGCCTGTTGTTCACAAAGGTGCAAAGGAGGATATAGTTGGTGCTTGCATTCAAAAGTCTTACCTGTGGAGGCAAATTAAAGTACCCCATCTTACCAAGAACATGCATGTAGATGCAAATGACCCACAAAGCACTCGGTTTGCAAAATGGCTTCTGGATGTAGGTCATGGAAGGAATCTTCCCCTAGACCATACTTTTGCCCTGCCTGAGCATATGGTTTGTGGCCCTGATTCATCAGATCTCATCCAGCTTATTTATCCTGCATTAACAATGGCAATGCTCTTCAGAATAGCTACTTTCTGGAGTGTGCTATTCTTTGTCCAAGGAATGTTGAAATAGATGAAATCAACTCTTCAGTCATCCAGAAGTTCCCAGGAGAAGGTTGTGTGTATCCCAGTGCAGATTCTGTTAAAGGAGCTGAGGATCAAGGAGAACAATATCCTGTGGAATATCTCAATTCTATTAACATGGGTGGGTTGCCTCCATCCCAGCTTGAAGTGGAACAAGGTGTACCTTTAATACTCCTTCAGAATCTGGATCCTGGCCTGGGACTCTGTAATGGAATGAATATGACCAACAAAGTACTACATGTGAAGATCATGACTGGACCATGTGTAGGACAGTTAGCATTCATTCCTCGGATTACTCTAACACCATCCTCTGAGGAGCTACCATTTGAGTTAGATCAACGTCAGTTTCCTGTACGTTTGGCATTTACAATGACTATCAACAAGTCTCTAGGAATAGTAGGGATAGACTTGCTACATGGACAGTTTTATGTTGGTGTATCAAGAGGGAGAAATTGGAGCAATGTGAAAGTTCTCCTTAAGGAAGGTAGAGAAAGGATGAAGATTGTGTATAAGGATGTACTGCTCAGGGCCTGATTGAGTGAGTGATTTAGTTTTAGATTTCTTTAGTTAGATATGAGAGAACTGATAAAGAGGATTAAAAAGCCAGAGAAAAATGTAGATGTATAGATGGAGGGAAATAGGATGAATGTTGAGAAGGGATGAAAGAATAAAAGTAAGGAGTGAAAGGAGTAAGTTGTCACGATCATGGTTTACGATCCGAACCATCCGAACCATCCGAACCATCCGAACATCACGTTTCTGAATCCACTCTTCGGAATCCGATTCATCGGTAGACTTGTCACACCTACAACCCCCCAACACCTCGTCACCCATGACACCTTGAATCATCCTAGCAACATCACAAGGACCCAATCAAGAAACCAGATTCTATTATTAGCCTTTCCTCAGAAAAGAAGCACCTACACTATCCCCATCACTATCCCCATCTATTTCTAGGAACTAAATAGAAAGGTCGATTCTATGCTTCTAAAAGCTTATGGAAACAACACATACGATTCCACATGTGGACGAGTTCATCCCTGTCACTCAGGGCCATCAATTAAAGAGGTGAAACAAGGGTTCGTTTACCCGAAACAACATACGGTTCGGAAACAGGTTTCAGGGTGTATCTCTAGTTCGTTGAACCCCTTTCTCATTCACAAGTTTCATCCCACTCTTGTTCCCTATTCATTATGGTCATTAACTAGCATACATGTACTTTAGCTACTTTTCTGATCCTTAACGGACTACTCCCCATTCGCCTTTGCCTCCGAACATCCCAGTATATAGGTAGCACATTCGCATGTATGTTCTTTAGTTCAATTATTGTATGTCACCTTGATTCTCCACTCCTACTTGCCAAACTCGCTTCAAACTCAACTTCACCAACAACTGTATATTTTTGAGTAAGCCTTTTAATCCAACTTTTATTAGTTAAATCCACTTCAAGAAATATAAGACCAATGGCTGTGATCGACATGAACTGCAAAGTTCATTCGATTCATGAGATAGAATCCTTTCGGAACCTCTGTCTCTTCGGAACTATGCACTTCATTCGCAGACATTCCGAAAGTCATTCGCTTTTACTGTAGGATTTCCCTTTGCTTTCCAAAACCATTATATCACCATTAGGAATGTTTCCGAACACATTTACTAACCCAACATTCATCCACAACATCTGTTGCTATTATTTGGATTCTGACATAAGTACAAAGATTCAGAAAGACAAAGGTGTGTTAAAGAGACAGTAGAATTAGTTAAAAAATAAAGATTGAGAAGTGTAAAGGTTCAAGGGTGGAGTAAGGATTCACTATCTTGCATTGAAGCCGAGCGTAGCGAGGATTTGCCTTCTTGCAACAAAGCCAAGTGCAGTGAGGGTTTGCCTCTTGCATCGAAGCCGAGCATAGCGAGGGTTTGCCCCTGTGGTGAAGCCACAGGAGCTGCCAGGTGGCCGAAGGCCACCAGCACAGCTAGTCTATAATATAAAGCTCCTCCCAGGGTCCATGTGGGCCATGCTGAGTCATTAGATTGGAGTTCAATTTCCCACTTCTCAGTCACACACCATCTGTAATAAAGCTCCTCCCAGGGTTGCTTATGTCATGTCAGAGTTTCAAATCTCCTTCATTTCGCGTTGTCCCTCAGAGTTTTGTGCCCCACCGGTGACAAGCCAGCAGACAAGCCACACTTATTTTCAATCCAACTCCGCCAGCGCCATTTTCTTCAACCTTAGCCATCATCTCACATCGCATCTACGCCAACACCGCCATCTTTTATCACCCATTATATAATCAAATCAATCAATCAATGTCGTCATCTATCATTTCCTCGTCGACGCATATCCAAGAATCCATCGAATTGCAACCTATAGAAGGACGAGCTGAATACCATTTTCCAATCACACCGACATATCCTAATCCTGCTCATCTCCATCGCAAGCTCTCTAATCCCAATCATCATGACACCTATGCCATTGGAGAGCCAGTATATGTTGACGACTCCCAAGAACCGTTCATATTTCTTGGAGAGAAAAGGGTATACTATCATGCAGGGCAAGAGGAATACGTGGCAGAATTCAAAGGACCATACCCAGAATATCCTCCCCCATCCATTCAACTCACTCTTCATCATAGAATCCAGAAGGAGCACATATTCCACCCTACTCGTCAGCCAATCATGGAAAGGTTCATGAATAGCCTTCGAAGCCTGTGTTGTCTCTGATTCGTCAATCCTTCCTGGATGACACAGTGACTTATTCTATATCCAATTCGCTTAGGAGACATTGGACAAGTTGAGGAATATTATTGGTGGACATTTCTTTTGTTCTTTTATCTGACAGATTATCTTTTCACATGATCTCTGCCTTGTCCTATGTTTAATAACTCTTTCTCGTCATTACTAACTGACATTCTATTCTTGTACTAATATTCCCACTCCACACTTCTTTTCCCTATCTTGACACATTCTTGTACTTTTTGTTCTCGTGCTTTGTCATGTGCTACCCCTATTCTTACCAAGCACCTCTATCGCATCATTTTGCATTGTCCATGCACCGTTGCTGTAGATATGTATATAAAGGCCTCTGCCTCTCTCTGTAAAATAACAAGTTCAACAAGTCAAGTTTCAAGTCAAGTCAACGCTCAAGTCCGGTCTCAGTTCAAGTTAAGCAAGTTCAAGAATAGTCTAGAATGTTCTAGACTATGTCACACATCACGGTCACGGTCACATACGTCACGGTCACAAGACTCGTCACATCTATTGACATCACCTACTGCCAGCATTAAGTATTGGTATTGTGACAAGATACTAAAATTGTAATAGCCATCAGACGACCATTATCAAGTGCAGTATTCCAATCAACAATCCCCTTCTTCAATTACAAGGCAGAGAAGAAGTCAAGGAATTGTCTGATGTCTTTTTATACAGAGAAGAGAATTAGGTTTGGATACTGACACAGTTATAGTCATCTAATGACCATCACTGTTACAATATCCCCATCCCTGACCCCAATCCTTTGAGAAGAAGACATACGACAAATTGACTTACTAATCAACGATATACACAACGGCTGTGTCCCTCGAACGACTGCACTAGATACCGTCTGAGGAAAGGACCGTTGCGTGCAGGCTTTAGGTATCAAACCCAAGGTGAACACATCACCGGCATCCAAACTTGAAGCTCACCCCTGACCTTTCTCTAAGTAAGTCTGGGCTGACTATTTTCGCATTTTTCGCTCATCCTTTTGTCTTTCTTTCTAGATCTCCTCTGCTGCTTCCCTCAGATAAGTGAGTCTCTCTGTCCTCCATTTTCGCGTTTTTCACCTCTTTTTCTCTCTTTTTTTCCCAGATCTCCTCTGCTGTTTCTCTCTCAGCTACAAGTGAGTCTCTCTGTCCTCCATTTTCGCATTTTTCACTTCTTTTTCTCTCTTTTTTTCCCAGATCTCCTCTGCTGTTTCTCTCTCAGCTACAAGTGAGTTTCTCTGTCCTCCATTTTCGCGTTTTTCACCTCTTTTTCTCTCTTTCTTCCCAGATCTCCTCTGCTGTTTCTCTCTCAGCTACAAGTGAGTTTCTCTGTCCTCCATTTTCGCATTTTTCACCTCTTTTTCTCTCTTTCTTCCCAGATCCCCTCTGCTGCTTCCCTCTCAAATACAAGTGAGTCTCTCTGTCTTCCATTTTCGTGTTTTTTGCCTCTTTTTCTCTCTTTCTTCCCAGACCTCCTCTGCTGCTTCCCTCTCAGATACAAGTGAGTCCCTCAGTCCTTTAACTTTTTTCACCTGATTGGTTTAAACCTGCCTGGATTTGTAACTTATGCTACTTTATCTTGCATCTTTAGTTTATCTTGGTTATGTGAGTCTTTTGTTGCACTTGCTTTATTGCTTATATTTTTATTCTATCTTCTAAAGGGTCTCCCCTGCTACTCCTGAGAGGGATAGGCAAGATGACCATGCTAGAGAGCATGAATTGTGTCAGATGACGTCTCCTACTCATCGTCGAGAGCGTGCTGCTGCTGCATCTATAATGCAGAATATAATACCTGCACCTGATTTGGTTTTGTCTTTGCCTCACCCCCATCAGCAACAACAGATTGGGGGTGATCCTTTTATAGCTGCACCAGTAGCTGGACATTCTAATGGTCCTGTGCCTTTAGCTCCAAATCCCAGTCCTAGAGAGCAAATTGCTGCTATTCATGCTCAGTTAGCTGCCATTCCACAGCCAGCTCCTCTTCAAAGGAGACATGTTGTGGCACAGTCCAATTCTTCTGTGACTGGCTTTGTTGCTCCTATCCCACTTGGCTCAGCTGCTATTGCCCAATTATGTGTGCAAGCAGCTGCCACAAGTCATCAGCATGGTATAGCTGCTGTTGCCCAATCACATGCTCAGCCTCCTGCCCCACAGCCTGCCCCTCTTCAGCCTCCTATCCCACAGCCTCCTCCTCTTCAGCCTATTCTACTTGTACCTTCTCAGGTCCCTCAGGGTTGTTGTCCTCTCACTGAAGCAGATGTTCCAGCATATGATTTGGGACCAATGAATATTGCATGTCCAGACTGTGATGCATTACATTGGAGGGATGAATGCTTGAGCAAATCATCTGTTAGAGCTCCAAAGTTTGGAGATTGCTGCCTCTCTGGGAAAGTTCAGCTTCCTTTACTTCAGGAAGCACCTGATCCTTTGAGATCTCTCCTAGGGGATACTACCACAGAGGCAAAAAAAATTCGCAATCACATCCGCCAATATAATGCTGCTCTGGCATTTACCTCTCTTGGTGCTAAATTTGATCATACAGTCCTCCAAGGAAATGGGCCTTTTGTGCTCAAGTTACATGGAGAGCTTTATCACCAGCATGGATCACTTATCCCAGATGATGGAGCTGATCCCATCTATGCCCAACTGTATATCTATGATCCAGAGATAGCTCTGCAGCATAGAATGAATAGGAATACTTCTCCATCTAGCTCAACCATGTCAGACTTGCAAGAGATGTTATTGCAGCATAATCCATTTGTGTCTCTCTATAGACAGGCTGCTGAAAGACCTAGAGCCCAAGGGCAAGCTCAGGATGTACAGGCAAGGCTTACCTATAAATCCCACACTGATCCCAGAAGATATAATATTCCTACCTCCAATGAGATTGCAGTCATTCTGCCTGGGGATGGAATGGACCCACACCCATGTGATATCATTGTTCAACTCAAGGGGGGGAGCTTTAAAAGAGTTTATGACACCCAACCTGCATATGCACCCCTTCACTATGTGTTTTTGTTTCCTCAGGGAGAGTTAGGATGGCACCCAGATATTCCAATTAGAGGTGCAGAGGCTGCTGGAACCAGAAAGCGTGTAACTCAAATCCAATACTATGCTTTTCGTCTCTTTCAGAGACAAAGAGAGGCAACTACCATCCTACGTTCTGGGAAGCTATTTCACCAATATATTGTAGACTCTTGGGCAGCTGCAGAGCCACGCAGGCTACAGTGGATTAAATCAAACCAGGGCACTCTCCGGGCAGAACTGTATAACCAGTTGGTTGATTCTTTCTCTGGACTTGATGAACCACCCAGGCCCAACAGTGTGGGAAGGAAGGTTATTCTTCCTGCTACCTTCCAAGGTGGAACACGTGATATGATGGAAAATCTTCAGAACTCTCTTGCTATTGCAAGAAAATATGGCCCCCCTGACCTGTTTGTTACAATGACTGCCAATCCAAAGTGGCCTGAAATCACAAATGCTCTTTTGACTGGGCAAACCTACCATGATAGGCCAGACTTGGTGTCACGTGTCTTTCATCTGAAAAAGGCCTATCTGATTGATATGATTGTCAAAGAAAAGGTCTTTGGTGCTACAGTGGCTTGAGTTCACACCATTGAGTTTCAAAAGAGAGGTCTCCCTCATATCCACCTTCTCATCTGGTTTAAAACAGATTACAAAATTAGAACACCTACTGAAGTTGATTCTATGATCTCTGCTGAATTCCCAGATCCAGAGACACACCCACGTCTTTACCGGTTGGTCTGTGATGTGGTGACCCATGGCCCCTGTGGTTCTATGAATCCAAATGCTCCTTGCATGAAGGAAGACAAAAAGTGTAGCAAGCACTTTCCAAAGGCTTTTTGTGAGGAGACCTCATTGAATGAAGATGGTTATCCTAAATACCGGCATAGGAATGATGGCAGACTGCATGATATCAGAGGACATATGCTGGACAATAGATCAGTAGTCCCATATTCTCCTGTTCTGTTATCACAGTTAGAATGTCATATCAACACTGAACTCACATTCAATGTGCATTCCACAAAATACATTCACAAATATCTCTATAAGGGACATGATCGTACTACTATGGAATTTGGAGTTGACAAGGATGAAGTTCAGCAGTATCTAGATGCTTGCTATGTTAGTGCTCATGAGGCCATCTGGAGATTACTTGAGCATGAGTTACACACTCAAAAGCCAGCTGTGATAGCCCTCCCTGTTCATGAAGATGGTGCACAGAGTGTACTCTTTCATGAAGGAGCTGATGGGGTGGCTATCCAAGAGCAGGCAGATAGGTCAGACCAAGCTCATGGGCTACTTTGAGACAAATCAAAATGACACACTCTTGACAGTGGTCAGGGGATCTACATCCTTTCAAGACCTCAGAACCTTTCAGGGCATAGAGTATCTAACATTCAAGGAAGCCTGTCTAGCATGTGGTCTTCTTGAAGATGATCAGGAATGGAGGTTGTGTCTTCAGGAAGCCAGTGCTATGTAAACAGGCACTCAGCTGCGAAGACTCTTTGTCACTATCCTTGCCTTTTGCTTTCCCTCAGATCCTAGAAACATATGGAATCTCTTCAGACATCACATTTGTGATAATCTCAAACATCAGCTGCAGACTAGACATCACATTCAAAATACAGACGATGAACAGGTCTATGACTTTGGTCTCTTTCTTATGGATAAGATTTTGAATCAGGCTGGAAAGGCCTTGGCTGACTTCAGAGACATGTCTCAGGTTACAGACAATTGGGAGGACTTGGTTGGGAACAGATTTATAGCAGAGCAGATGGATTACAATCCTGACAGGGAGCTAGAAAAGGCTGCTGAGAACATTTCCAAACTTAACCCAGAGCAGAAGGTGGTACATGATGAAATTATGGCCTCAGTGCTGAAGAGAGATGCCCAAGGTAGACCTCAAGGAAGTCCTTTTTTTGTCAATGGACCAGGAGGATGTGGAAAGTCTTTTACTTGGAACACCCTTGCATCCTCCTGCAGAGGCCGTAGTCCCATTGTACTTTGTGTAGCCTCCTCTGGCATTGCTGCTCTAATTCTCATAGGTGGTCGTACATCTCATAGTATGCTTGGAATACCTATTTCCCTCAATGAGACTTCACTGTCTTATTTTAAAAAGAACTCTGACAAGGCAGAACTCCTCAAGAAGACCAGTCTCATCATCTGGGATGAAGTTCCTATGCAACATCGCTTTGCAGCAGAAGCTATTGATAGCACTCTGAGAGATTTTTTAGATCAGCCTAATCTTCCCTTTGGTGGTATCACAGTAGCCTTTGGAGGTGACTTTCAGCAGACTTTGCCTGTTGTTCACAAAGGCACAAAGGAGGATATAGTTGGTGCTTGCATTCAAAAGTCTTACCTGTGGAGGCATGTTAAAGTACTCCATCTTACCAAGAACATGCATGTAGATGCAAATGACCCACAAAGCACTCGGTTTGCAAAATAGCTTCTGGATGTAGGTCATGGAAGGAACCTTCCCCTAGACCATACTTTTTCCCTGCCTGAGCATATGGTTTGTGGCCCTGATTCATCAGATCTCATCCAGTTTATTTATCCTGGCATTCACAATGGCAATGCTCTTCAGGATAGCTACTTTCTGGAGTGTGCTATTCTTTGTCCAAGGAATATTGAAGTAGATGAAATCAACTCTTCAATCTTCCAGAAGTTCCCAGGAGAAGGTTGTGTGTATCCCAGTGCAGATTCTGTTAAAGGAGCTGAGGATCAAGGAGAACAATATCCTGTGGAATATCTCAATTCTATTAACATGGGTGGGTTGCCTCCATCCCAGCTTGAAGTTAAACAAGGTGTACCTTTAATGCTCCTTTGGAATCTGGATCCTGGCCTGGGACTCTGTAATGGAATGAATATGACCAACAAAGTACTACATGTGAAGATCATGACTGGACCATGTGCAGGACAGTTAGCATTCATTCCTCGGATTACTCTAACACCATCCTCTGAGGAGCTACCATTTGAGTTACATCGACGCCAGTTTCCTGTACGTTTAGCATTTGCAATGACTATCAACAAGTCCCAAGGACAGTCTCTAGGAACATTAGGGATAGACTTGGGATATCCTGTGTTTGGGCATGGACAGTTTTATGTTGGTGTATCAAGAGGGAGAAATTGGAGAAAAGTGAAAGTTCTCCTTAGGGAAGGTAGAGAAAGCATGAACATTGTGTATAAGGATGTACTGCTCAGGGCCTGATAGTGATTTAGTTTTTAATTTATTTAGTTAGATATGATAGAACTGACAAAGAGGATTTAAAAGACAGAGATAAATAGATTGTAATGTATGAATATATGTAGAAAGAGTATGTATAGATGGAGGGAAATAGGATGAGTGTTGAGAATGGATGAAAGAATGAAAGTAAGGAGTGAAAGAAGTAACTACAAAGATTCAGAAAGACAAATGTATTGCTTCAAGGTAGTTAAAGAGAGAGTAGAATTAGTTAAAAAATAAAGATTGAGAAGTGTCAAAGTTCAAGGGTGGAGTAAGGATTCACTCTCTTGCATTGAAGCCAAGTGTAGTGAGGATTTGCCTTCTTGCAACAAAGCCAAGTGCAGTGAGGATTTGCCTTCTTGCAACAAAGCCAAGTGCAGTGAGGATTTGCCTTCTTGCAATGAAGCCAAGTGCAGCGAGGGTTTGCCCCTGTGGCGAAGCCACAGGAGCTGCCGGGTGGCCGAAGGCCACCAGCGCAGCTAGTCCCTGTGTATTGCTCGTTGTTTGGGCGCTTATTACGTAAGCGAACGCGCATCAATCCCTGGAGACGTGGGAATCCTCTCTTTAACAGAGTATTCACCATCTGTTCTCCAGGGTCTGTGATCATCTTTCAGCACTCTAGTTCTTAGGATTTACCTCCAACACCTCTAGCCCCAGCAACTGACCTGCGGCATCTAGTGATTAGGATATTTGAATTTGATGACAAACTAGTTGCAATAGCCATCAAAACAGAATCAAAGGGACAAACACCTCAGGTTCTGACAGGAACCAGGAGCTCAAAGCGCCGTTTGCATAATTTCCGTCTTAGGCAAAGCTCATCTGTCACTCCATTGATCGCCATGCCACGGTAGCTTCCAATCCTGGAATGATGCAATCTTTTACCCCAATCTCCAATAAAAGCCTAGCGCCAAGGTGCTTAAACCTCAAGGCAGTGTTCCCACCGGAAGCCCACCGGCCAACACAATTCCACTGGGAATCCTTCATTCGCGAGCACCATGTCCAGCAACCTCAACGATGCTGCTAGCATAATACCTTTGGGATCTGATCTGTGCGTTGTGCGGCTTTTACACCTATCCGGATGGCGTTCTAACCATTTCCTGTCGCAGATTTGCCCTGAAAGTAGGTGTCTTATGTCATCTAATGAATTACAAGTGACCAACGGCTACGCAAGTTGTATTGGGTAGCTATATCAGCGCTGTGGGTGTACGACTATTTCTTGACACTGGGAGATGAGGTTGGCATTGATTTCAATATTTCTCCCGAGTCAATACTAATCTATCACTAAAGGTTGAATATGCTTGGAACAACAAAAGGACACTGGGTACGCAGGGATCTACTATTATGTTTCTTGGAAGCCAATCGCATTATGATACAGTATTCTGGATGTTTATTATAGTAACCTCAGTTGTCATACCATTACCTTGCTTTTCCCCTCACAGCTTTCCTAGAATCGTTATCTTGCCCCTCTGGTTATTGTCATTACGCTCATTGGTACGCAGCCATACTCCTCACTCACTGCGTTCTCCGGCCTCAAGTTTGTGCGTGCCAGCGTATTTCGCCAATTCCTTTACGCTGCAAGTCAGTCTTTTTGCCTTGACCCTTTACACGCAGTATTGACTCATTTTACTCACCTCAGGTGTTAGTACTCTCTTAATATGTGGTCGAGTGACCTGATCCAGGTGTAGTTGCACTCGTTATGGATTCATGGAGCCCTTGGAAGGACTGCTCTTCGCGACGACAGCCGAGGGATTTCTGACGTTACGGCAAGTTTTATTATTTTCCACCATAAACCCTATTCTTAGTTGCCCCAATTGTATACAGCGTCTGGGCATTGATGACTAGGAGGACGCATGGAAAAGTGGTCCTATTCACGGCAGGAATGATCATTGCGTGGCAATGGGGCGTTGTTATATATATCATGTCCCAGTCTTCACTAGGCACGGATCAACCTGCGCTTCTTCTTTCGCGACGCGATCTGCCACCCCTCCCGCATCTTCCAAATGCTGATCCCTTTCATAGTCCGTTAAATGTCGCTGTCTACTTATATCTATGACATCTGACGTCATTCCTTCAGTCTGTATCTTCATTTCTGGACTCACCGTGTATGTAAAAAATTCTCTCCTTTCATCTTTCGCGCGAAGGTCTTACGAGGGGTGTGCTATATTCACCTAGTGCTCCATGGATAGAAGCCTTCCTCTACCTCTCTTTGGGATTTGATTGCTTGGCTTTTCTTGTCATAATGATCGTCACTCTGAGAACGACCCTTTCAGTCAAACTTGCGCGCACGTTACACGTGATCCATCGAGATGGCATACTGTATGTTCCACTATAATTGATTTGTTTTTGGACATTCAATGCTTTTCGTTCCCAGATACTTTCTAGTTTTGCTTTCCTCAAACATAGTATGGCTGATTCTTGTTCTTCATGCTCGTGTATGTTTTTCCCCATTTCGATTTCACCAATGGCTGCCTTTGACTTTTTATCACAGCCGGGGTTAAAATTTATACACAATCAGTGCGTATCGAGCCAGATATCACTTTACAGTGAGCTTGGAAGTTGACGATTTGTTTCCTAAACGGTTCATTAGGCCCGCTATGATGTTCGTTTTAATCTCGCCTGTGGTGGGACATGATATTAATCATTTTTGACAGAATATCGTCTATTATGATCAACAGGATCACCCTGAACCTCAAATCTATTAGAAACGAGTGATCTTTCTAAGCATCGTGGGGGGCTTCTCTTTTCTTCATTGAGTATCGAGAATAACTTACCACAGATCCTCCTTTCAAGGTTGATGGCAAGAACATCTACTGCTGATCGGTTTATGTATGGGGGTGTTTTATGCACCTGTATAATAGGGTTTCGAGGAGAAAGATATAGTCGATAACTAACATGGTATCTATAGGGTCGTTGGAGTATATGCTGGCAATATACACCGGAGTATTAGTATTAGTATTATCTTAGTATTATCTCCCATTGCATTACCAACAAATGGCCAGAAGTTGTCCAGCAGCTGGTGGGAAATATTAGCAACGGGAGGCGCTATTAGAGAGCAGAAGATTAAATATTCTGATCAATTGATATATATATATGACAACCATTTACCTTCAGGAAATCTACTGAGCCGTTTCAGGGCTAGAATCGGATTCAGAAACTTCCAAATAAAAAACTTCCCTAATTGGAATGATATCATGTCCTGATGTGTTCTGTTTGAGATCTCGACAGGGGTAACTACTCAGTTACCGATTCAACAGCCGTATCCAAATTTTAGTTCTCCGAAGTGATATATGTTTGGACTGCGTCTTTATGGCACTTATTATGGCGCCCATTACTAAGCAAAAAGCGTCACCTTTGGTTGCCTTCCATATTAGAGAGTATTAGTTACTCATAATTATTGGAGTGCAATAATTTTTTTTTACCTTTCTTATAATATAAGCATGCTAAGATATAACTATTCCCATGACACCCTGTGACAACCACCATTTGCTTTGTCCTGCCTGTCATGCCTGTGGACCACCACAAAAAACAAATCCTGGCTACTCTTATTAGAGTATTAGTTACTGTTACATACCATTGGAATGGTTGGTGAATATGTGTAACAAGTTGCTGTTTGAATAGTGCCCACAGACTAATGCCAGATAATCTGGCATTAGTGTCAGAGTCTGCTCCCAGACTGATCTCCGAGCCTTTGGACCTTCAGGCCCAAATCCCCGATCACCATGTTTCACCTATTCATACCTCATGTTTGATCTTCCCCTTTGTAGCTCACGACCCTGACTTTGGTCATTTGGTTCCCAAACCCCAAACCCCTCCATATATAAGCTACTCGTTCATTACATGAAAGCCAGTTCTGATATCAACTAAGATACCCAATATAATTCTATCCTCTAATTCTTACACTCTCTTGTCCCCTTCGCTAAGATCATGCCCAAACTTTGAGGACCTCAGGCCTTGTCCAAAATACAGGACAGGACACTGAGCTGGCACAGCACATAAGCTGAAGCCAAGTCCCACTCGACTGATTCACTGAGCCTTGGCCCTCCTCAGCAATCTGACCCTGAACCCCAGTTGACTCTATCTTAAGTCCCAACCCAATTTCTGTCTCTGCTCTGATCTAGTTCTTAACAGTATATCAGAACTCTCAAAGCTCAGACAGTCCTTATGACCCCAACCACCCAATCTGCTGCTTGAAATCAAATCAGTAGAGCAACACCCTTTGTCCTAGCTCGAAGAGCAAGGAACTCACCTGCTCCAACTCCTTTGTTTCGACACTGAAACATGCCCCTTCACAATCATTTGGCTTCTGAGGGACACATTGAGGAAGTCCCCGAAGACTCCAAACCATATCACGAACTGCCTGATGATGATCTGAACCCTGACCCAAACCCTGACCCCAACCCCAACCCTGACCCACCATCAGATAATGATGATAATGTTGGAGAATCCCTTGCCAAGGCTCTCTCCAAGATCACAGACCTCATGGGTACCCAAAAAGCTGAATCCTCGAAAGTGAAAATTCAGGAGCCTGATATGTTCAGTGGCTTGGACCCAAAGAAGCTATGAGGCTTCCTCCTTCAATGCAAACTGAATTTCTGTGCCCAACCAGAAGCATTCTCAGATGAGTCTGCCAAGGTCAACTACACCCTATCCTTCCTCAAAGGTATGGCTCTTGATTATTTTGAGCCGTACCTTACTGATGATTCTTCATTTGAACCTGAGTGGTTCAACAACTACAATAGTTTCACCAAGGAACTCATGATCAACTTCAGCCTGTATAATGCAGTCAAAGACACCAAAGTAGACCTTGAGACCCTCATGATGAAGGACAGCTACAAGGCCACCAAGTTTTCATTGAATTCTATTGCCTCGCCTCACTTGTCGATTACAATGACCAAGCATTGCTTTGGAAGGCCTATCTCACCTTTCTGAAGCAAATCAAAGACAAGATGATTCATTTTGACAAACCCCACATTCTGGATAAGCTCCGAGATCTGGTTCAACAGATTGACCAATGCTACTGGGAACATCGAGGCAAGCTTGCTTGCGAGACAACCCAGTTATCGTCAAAGGCCGAATCCTAAACCCCAAACCAAGAAACCAGCTGCCCTGGCCCCAAACGAAACCCCAATGGCACCACAAGCTACCTCAGCCAAAGGCAAAGAGGCTGCAAAGCCTCCTACACCTCAGCCAAAGGCACCGACCTCTCAGGTAAGCTCAGGCCTGATGGCAAGCTTACTCCCCAAGAACACCAGTGTCACTTTGACCTGAACTTGTGTCTAGTCCACAGCAGTATGGACCACAAAGCTAGTGTGTGTCCGAGAGCCACAGCCAAGGCCCGAGTGGCGCAGGCAGCTAACAAGCACTCAGAAGCCAAAGCCAAACCTCTGGCTATGGTCCCCAAGGCAAAAATCTAATCTGCAACCCTTCGGCCTCTGCATGTCCCAAGGGTTGTGTTGACCCTGTATGTGCCGACATGAAGGTTAGACTTAACACTTCTGCTCTTTTTAGCCCTATGTCTCTTGTAGTTAATTTGTCTTCTGATACTATTCTGAACACTCCTTTTAAAGCTTTAGTAGATTCCAGCTCTACATATTGTTTTCTCAAATCTGTTTTTGTATGTAGACATAACCTCCGGACCTGATCCATAGACCTGATCCCTCTTAGATTATTTGATAGTAGTACAAACTCCATAATTACCAAAGCAGTAGAACTACCTATTCACTTCTCCCCTGACCACACTTTCTCCATAGACCTTTGCATCACTTCGCTAGATTCATCCTGTTTGGTCATGCTCAGGAATAACTGGCTCACCCACTGCAATCCATTGATTGATTGGGTATTGGGCAGTATTACCTTGCGAGCCCCCCATCTAGACAGTCCATCTGAACCTCTGATGACTGAAGTTCATGCTGCTACAGCTGAGCTGAAGTCACCCTCCAAACCAGTCCCAAAGCTTGAGGCTCCTCACATCGCCCTAATCAATACAGCTGCATTTGCTTGTGCCTGTCAATTAGAGGGATCTGAGACCTTTTGCCTCAATCTGGCTGTGCCCGAACTCTCAGCACATTTGGACAACCTATCTCCAACCCCTGCAGACATGGAGGGTGTATCCAAAGACTATCACGACTTTGGGGACGTATTCTCCATATCAAAGGTGGACACCCTGACACCTCACCAACCCTACGACCTCAAGATCACTCTCGAGGATGGCACCGAACCACCTCAACCCCCAATCTACTCACTCTCTCAGTCCAAACTTGAATCCCTTTCATTGATGAGCACCTGAACATTGGCTTCATTCAGCCTTCTTGGTCCTTGCAGGGGGCGCCAATCCTCTTTGTTTGAAAGAAAGATGGCTCGCTCTGACTGTGTGTCAACTTCCAAGGGTTGAACGTAATAAGAAATGAAATAGAGATTTTTATTTTATTTATTTTGATTTTGTTTGAAGTGTTTTTGATGTTTTGTTCAAATTTGTTTGAGGCGGCTCTTAAGCGCCTAAAGTGTAATCTAAGCGAGATATAGATTCTAGCGCGGGGGATGCGTGTCACGATCACAATTTGGACACTACATTTACATTAACCTCGTCCCGAACAAATCCTTCCGAAGCATCTCGTCCGAAGTCCGAAGCATTTGATCCAAAATCCGAAGCAACATACCCGCATTACCTTCAATGCTATTCAACAATTCTTTTATCTATCATTTCGACGCAAACACTCCATCTAGTGAAACAACCCTTGTGGAACAATCATTGGTTAGGTCCAATCATATTCTTTTTTTAGAAAAGAAGCACCCTGACTATCCCCATCACTATCCCCATCTTTCACCATGAAATTATAAATTGAGTTGTTCACATTCACTCAAAGCTTGCGATGACTTGTCATATCATCAGGCTTAACGATATGAATGTTCTAGACTCTCATACTTATTCTCCGAAAGATTTGGGCATGGCTCTCCCTACCCGAAGAGCCACGCAATTCGGAAACATGTTTCAGGAGTCGTTATGGGTTCGTTGATCTTTTCTCTTCATTCACAATTTTCCTACCACCCTTTTTCCCTGTTTCCTATGGCCTTTAATTAGTATACATGTACCTTGACTACTTCCTAACCACCACGGACCCATTCCCATTCGCTCTTTCTTCCGAATGGTTCAGTATATAAGCTAGCACATTCGCATGTACATTCCCTAGTTCAATTATTGTATGTCACCTTGATTTTCCACTCCTACTTGCCAAACTCGCTCCAAACTCAACTTCACCAACAACTGTATATTTTTGAGTAAGCCTTTCAATCCAACTTTTATCAGTTAAAACCACTTCAAGGAATGAAAGATCATTGACTGTGATCGACATGAACTGCAAAGTTCATTCGATTCACGAGATAGAATCCTTTCGAAACCTCTGTCTCTTCGGAACTATGTACGTCATTCGCAGACGTTCCGAAAGTCATTCGCTTTTACTGTAGGATTTCCATTCTCTTTCCAAAACCATTCTATCACCATTAGGAATGTTTCCGAACACATTGACTAACCCAACATTCATCCACAACATTTGTTGCTATTATTTGGATTCTGACAATGCGCTGATGCGGAAGCAAAATGTAAGCGCTTAAAGTTCGCATGCAGTGACGCGAGCTGTAGATAGAGAGATAACTGTAACTTAACAGTTTTGAGATGAACTATGGGTTCAATAGAATGCTTGAATCGATGACGAACGGCCGGTGACGATTCGTTAACAAAGCAAGCGATGTTGAGATATCAAGCAAAGACTTGGAGACTGTTCTGAGACTGTGGAGGTTATACTGCCTTAGATTCTGGAGAATTTTACAAGCATACTTATAGGGAGAGCTAACTATTAATTGTCCTTTGTGTTCCCAAGAAGAAAATTGGGGCGATGGAGCGATTCTGGGGTTGCAGACTACATGAGGGAAAGAATGCACAAAATATGTACTAACACATGTTTAAAATACCTGAAACTGATCGTGAGGTGGTAGGAGTTGTAGATCATGTGTTTCACTACTATATTCAATCAAAAGAACAAGAGAAATAATAACTGAAAATCTTGAAACTCCATTTCGAAGCTCTGGGCGCTTGATTAAATGAAATCGAGGCGATCGGCTTCGCTCGTGGATCGGCGACGATAGGGGTGATCCGGAATGGAAATAGAAGTGTCGTAGGAGTTGTTGAAAGTGTTTCAAAGCCACGCGGGGCTCGATCGATGGCTATTGAAGCCCGTTCGTGTCCGAAGCGCATATATGCGCACGTTCGTCCCTGCATGGGCCGGGCATCGTTGGCCGAATGATTCTAAAGATGTAAACAGATAATTTACTAAGGCCCAAAGCCTTGGATTGACATTAGTACTTGTTTTTATTAGTTTTTATTGGTTTTATTCTAGGCGGCGCTGCTGATGCATCAGTAGATTATGTAATGCATAGCCGCGCGGTGGGAGAAAAAGAAAATAATAAAATAACAGAACGAGGTAACAAAGAAAGACTGATACCTGCTGCCACTTGTCTTGGATCTACTTGATGCACCAAAGAAGTCTCAGTACTATACCAAAATTGATCTTCAGCATGCATATCACCTCATCTGAATTGCAAAAGGAGATGAATGGGAAGACAGCATTCAAGACCCAATATGGGTCCTTTGAATGGTTAGTAATGCCCTTTGGGCTAACCAACTCACCTGTAGCTTTCAAATGTTTCATGAATGACATTCTGGGAGATTTGTTGGATAAATGCATAGTAATTTACCTTGATGACATCCTCATTTATTCTGACATGCTCTCCAAGCACAAAAAACATATACACAAAGTGCTCCAATGGCTCCAAAAAAATAGTCTCTATGCAAAAGCTAAAAAATGCAAATGGCACAAACATACCATAGAATTTCTCAGATACATCCTCTTGTCCAAAGGCCTGATGATGGCCGAAGACAAAATACAAGTCATCCAAGACTGGCCCAAACATTGGAAGGTAAAAGATATCCAATCCTTCCTTGGCTTTGCCAACTTCTACTGGTGTTTGACTCTTAACTATTCAGGGATCACAGCACCTCTCACCCAACTGACCTGAAAGGGTACAACCCAGCACTTCTTGGACAAATGCAGAACAGCATTCGAAACCCTGAAGAAAGCCTTTACCTTGGCCCCAATTCTCACGCACTGGGACCCTGACCAACAACTGGTTGTGGAAACCGATGCGTCAGACTATGCCCTCACTGCCATCCTGTCAACCTACACTCTGGACAGTGAGATACACCCAATTGCCTTCCACTCCCGAACATTCTCGGGCACTGAACTCAACTATGACATCCATGACAAAGAGCTGTTAGCAATTTTTGAGGCTTTCAAACATTGGTAACATTACCTAGAAGGTCCTGCAGCCCCTATTGATGTCATCACTGACCACAAAAACCTAGAATACTTTTCAACCACAAAATTGCTCACCCGAAGACAAGCTCAATGGTCCAAATATCTGTTGCAGTTCAACCTCGTCATTCAATTTCAACCAGGCAAGCTCAGTGCAAAACCTGACACTTTCACTAGACGATGGGATGTCTACCTTGAAGAGGGGGGTAGTGACTATGCGACAATTAACCCACAAACTTTCACCCAATCTTCATGACTTAACAAATCACTGTGTCACTCCAAGCTATAACTTTGATCCTGCCCTTGCTCTGCATGAGCCTTCTCATAGACTTTGAAAAGTTCCATGCTTACATTAAAGCTCACCTGCCCTCAGACCCCAAGGCCTTAAAACACCTCAACAACACTTCCAACCTGAGATGGACACAATCCGAAGATGAATTCCTCAGACACAATGACCAAATGTACATCCCTGAGGCCAAAGACCTTTGGCTCTGAGTACTCCAGTACAAGCACAACCACATACTCTCAGGACACTTCAGTCAGAACAAAACCCTGTCTGCAATTTGGCACGAATACACCTGGCCCAGACACTCTCAGGACACTTCGGTCAGAACAAAACCCTGTCCGCAATTTGGCATGAATACACCTGGCCCAGACTTCAAACCTCAGTCAACAAATTCTGCAAGTCCTGCACCACATGTCTACGCTCCAAACCCCAACATCACAAGCCCTATGGCTTCCTCAAGCAGCTCCCGATCCCCAAACAACCTTGGAATTTGATATCCATGGACTTCATTGAACAGCTGCCTCAGTCCTCTGGCTGCAATCGACTCCAGTGCCCTCATTGGATCCAAACTTCCAGGATCTGGCTTCAATGAAGGACCCACTGGGAGGAAGACAAACACCCCTCTGGCCCTGGGAACTACCCTCTCTGTATGTGGCCGCTTACTTGGCCCCAAGTTATCACTATCCATGATATCATCATTAGGCCTCTTTTTACTCTTCACCCTCCTCCCGGCAAGCTCACACCCAATTTTCTTTTCTTGGCAGTAAAGGCATGCCTTCCTGCTGCTCCAGACCATGCAATCGACTTTTCAGTTCCAACATTCCTGGCACAGGAACATGATGCATGGGAACTGACTACTCATACATAGCCTTTGATCAGTACCTACCCCCAGAATGCAAATCCAAAACTCACCAGTAGTGGCAGAACCTGCCCTGCCTCCCTGCTCCCACCTAGAACTGGAAGAGGGCCTCCTCAATGTAACTGGAGGCCCTTTAGCAGCTCTTGCTGATAAGCAGCCATATCAGCCTTTAGTTTTCAAAGCCACTTTGCATGGCGCACCTGATCCTGCCTCCGTTTCTCCACCAATCTCCACTCCACATCCTCCTTTCATTTGGCATCCGCCTCCTGCTCCCAGGCCTCCTGGTCTGCCTTTCTTTCTCTTCCCGCTCCCAGGCCTCCTGATCCAGCCTTTCCTTTTCTGCCTTTTCCTAGGCTACCCAGTCTGCCTCCTCCTCCTCCAACTGCTCCTTTTCAGCCTGCTCCACCTTAAGCCATGCTTCCTCACATGCCTTTTCTTTGGCTTCACACTTCCGCTTTTCTTTGCATGCCTCATATCTGCCATTTGTTGCGCAAGACTATGCTGCTCCTCACTACCCACTTCTGTTGAGGGTATATCAGGCAACTTAGCCATCTCTTTTCCATGCAGAGATGATGGTGGTCGAGAGCAAGCTGTAAAAAACTTAAATTTTATTTTAGCCTAACTTTTATATTTGTGGAAGTGAACTGATGCTTCACATGGCAGGACCAATCCCCCCCCCCTCCCTTTTTTCTTCTTCTTTTCACAGATGTTGGGTGCATATAGGTAGCACACCTAGTAACCAACCCTAATATCGTCTGACAATCTCTTCTTTAGTAAATTTTTCTTGAAACTATACTAACATTCACTTCATAAATTCTCACAAAGTTTCCTTATTTCCTTGGCTCACACTAATTATTCTCTTATTTTCTCTTTACACTGCCCTGACATTTTGCTTCCAAGCCAAGTGGTTGGTTTTGGGTGCCTTTGGCATTCCTGATGGCAGCAAATGAATTTTCATCATGTGATCAAAAGCAGCCAATTGTAGGGTAAATGCAAGTGACACAGCTCACCACAATCTTCCTCCTTAGTTTGAACAGTCACTGAAGATATAACATATAGTACAAAGACTGAAAAAGCTATAGTTGTTAATTTAGGTAGCTACAAGCAATATGACAGCTTGAATAGTTGCTAAGGAGTTGTTAATTTGGAGAGCTTCTCAATCCTAATCCCTACTGCTACCAGAAGAGTTACTAGCTATTTTCCCAAATTCCTACAACAGACCCTTTTGATTGTCTTTTTTTAATTATTAGGAAGTTGTTTTTAAATATCAACACATGATTTTTCATGATGCCCTACCTTGCTGATAATTCTATAATAGGGAATAGTTTTATAATAGCATATGAAGATGTAGGATATATCCATGGACAACACTGATGCCAAATCAAAAAGATGGGTTCATATGGTGTATATTACAGAAAGGTGGCACAACTATAGTCAGAAATAAATGAAGCTCAGCATCACATCATGAGCTGATATATTAGATTACTAAGAAACCAATAGGTAACTATGTTGGAAATGTGCGAGCGGCATTGTTGGCCGCACAACATTAGTTACAGTTGCTTAGTAATAATCATCTGTTTACAATGAGCCATTTCACTCGCTCAAGCTAAACAGCCTTCTGGCGCACGGTCCCTGTTCAGCACCACCCAGAATTCCAACAAACTAATGGTTAGTAGAATCATGGAACCAAATGCCTGAGCTTGATTTGTCTTGTCTGTTATCTCAGCCATCATGCTCTTCATTGCACCAATGTTTCTATTGAGAGCACTTGATAAGGCACAGCTGATCATCAATGTTAGGAATGTTTTAGAGATTGCAAAGAGCAGAGTGGATAGGATAAGACTGCAGAGGCTTGTGAGTAGCATGGGATGTTGGCCAATTCTGTAGAAGAGAGACAAGACAATTCAAAGAAATACTACAGCTTCTTGTGTACCAATGAGACTGGAATGAAACAAAAGGAGACTTTAGTGAGTCACCCAATAAAGAGGGAAAGAACAAAGACAAATTTTCTACAGTAAAAAAAGTGTAAGCAAGGAAAAACTCAGGTTTTATAATAGAATAATCCTGACATTCAACAATGAGATTGGAGAGGAGTGTCTGGAAATCTTTCAGCAGTTTCTCAGTCAATTGTAGCTGAGCAAGGGCATAGGTGTGAATCTTTGGTTCGGTCTCGGGTCTGGGTAAGTAAAATGGACTTAAGAAAGAGGAAAGGTGGAGTTCAGGTTCGGGTAGTGTGAATCTTTGGTTTGGTCTTGGGTTCGGGTAAGTAGGAGGGACTTAAGAAAGAGGGAAGTATAAAGTTCGGGTTCGGGTGTTCGGTTGTATATAGTTATTTTGTTATGATGCAGGAATAAAAGTTTTTTTTTTTTTTTTTGAATATACCTAAGAGAGAGAGAGAAAAGGAAAGGAATGAGGGTTCGGGTTATGGGTTTCAAGGTCCGGGTTTGGTGGGGTATGTGGAGTGGAACTCAGTCACGATTTCGGACATGTGTCCGAGTTCGGTCACGAGGATCCATGATGTTTCTTCGTTGGTTCCTTCATAACCGGCCCATCAGACGTCAGTATGTATCCAAGGAATTCTACTGTGTCTTTGTGCCATTCGCATTTCTTAGCTTTCGCATAGAGACTATTTTTTTGGAGCCGTTGAAGCACTCGTGTACATGCTTTTTGTGCTCGGCGAGTGTGTCAGAGTAAATGAGGATGTCATCAAGGTAAACTACCACGCATTTATCCAACAAATCTCCCAGGATGTCATTCTTGAAACGTTGGAAAGCCACGGGTGAGTTAGTAAGCCCAAAGGGCATTACTAGCCACCCGAAGGACCCATATTGGGTCTTGAACACAGTCTTCCATTTGTCTCCTTCGGCAATTCGGATGAGGTGGTACGCATGTTGAAGGTCGATTTTGGTGTAATACCAAGACTTCTTCGGTGCATCCAGCAGGTCCGAGACGAGGGGTAGCGGGTATCGGTCTTTCTTAGTTACCTTATTCAGCCCTTGGAAGTCTACACATAGTCGGAGTGAGCCATCCTTCTTACGAACGAAGAGGATTGGTGCTCTGTGCGAGGACGGAGAAGGCCGAATGAAACCGATGTTCAGGTGTTCATCGATGAAGGATTGGAGGGTTTCGAGTTCGGACCAAGAGAGCGAATAGATCGGGGGTTGAGGCAGTTCGGCGCCATCCTCGAGAGTGATCTTGAGGTTGTAGGGTCTGTGGGGCGCCAGGGTGTCCGCCCTAGACTTGGAGAATACGTCCCCAAAGTCACAATAGTCTTCAGGTACACCCTCCATGTCTGCGGGGGTTGGAGATAGGTCGGCCAAGGGTGCTGAGAGCTCAGTCGAGGCCAGGTTGAGGCGAAAGGTCTCGGATCCTTCTAATTTACAGGCATGTACAAACGCGGCTGCATTGATTAGGGCGATGTGAGGAGCCTCAAGCCTCAGGACAGATTCGGAGGGTGACTTCAGCTCGGCTGTAGCAGCACGAACTTCAGTTGTCGGAGGTTCGGCCAGATTATCTGGTCAGGGTGCTCGGAAGGTAATACTGCCCAATACCCAATCGATCAATGGATTGTAGTGGGTGAGCCAGTTGTGCCCGAGCACGGCCGAACAGGACAAGTCTAGCGAAGTGACATAAAAGTCTACGGGGAAAGTGTGGTCAGAGGGGAAGCGAATAGGTAGTTCTACTGCTACGGTAATTATGGAGTTTGTACTCCCATCGAATAATCTAAGAGGGATTGGGTCTATGGTCCAGGTTCGGAGGTTGTGTCTATGTACAAAGGTGGATTCAAGGAAACAATGTGTGGAGCCAGAATCTACTAATGCTTTAAAAGGAGTGTTTAGAATAGTTTCGGAGGACAGATTAACTACAAGAGACGTAGGACTAAAAAGAGCGGAAGCATTAAGTCTAACCTCTAAGTTGGCACATTTGGGGTCAACGCAACCCTTGGGACGTGCAGAGGCCAAAGGGTTGTGGATTAGTTTTTTGCCTCAGGGACTGTAGCCCTAGGTTCGGCTTTGGCCTCTGAGGGCTGGTTGGTTGCCTGCGCTGCTTCTAATTTTCCGTTCTTGTCATTCCTGAAGTAGACTGTACTGTCCGCTTCTCCTGCTGTGAAGCCGACCTTCTCCATTTGCTCCTTGAGGGTCTTGTACCAGACGTGGCCTGACTGTTTGAGGCCGTACATCCCTTTCTTCAATTTGCTGACTAGATTCTCTGTTCCTTCCTTGACAAACCCCTCGGGTTGCCGCATATACACGTCCTCTTCGAGCTTGCCGTTCAAAAAGATGCCCTTGACGTCAATGTGCCTGAGCGTCAAATTGAATTTATTTGCCAATGCGAGGATGAGCTGGATTGATGTGAAGCATAGTGTGGGTGAATAAGTCTTGTTGAAGTCGAGACCTGCAACTTGTGAGTAGCCCTGAGCAACCAATCTAGCTTTGAACTTATCAATTTGCCCCTTGTTGTCCCTTTTGACCCTGAAGGTCCATCTGCAGCCGACTATGTTGGTATTGGGCAGTTTCTCCACTAGTTCCCATGTATTGTAGCCTTCTATAGTCTTGAATTCCAATTCACATGCTTCCTTCCATTTGAGTGAGTCTGGTCCCTTCATTGCTTCCTTGTAGGAGCCGGGTTCATCACTTGCCAGTGTGACGAATGCAGACCCGCTTGCTTCAGAGTCTGTGTGTCCGTGAGCCAGTGCAGCCATCTCCCTTGCTAGAGCATGATGTTTCTTTCCTCTCCCATATTCCTCATTATTGGGATTGAGCCACACACCCCTTTCAAAGTCTTTGGGGGCATACGTGCCTGAATCCGAGTTCTCGGTTCCATCAGTTGCCCCTGAAGCTGTGGATTGATCATCAAATGGTGGGTCCAGGTGTATCTCTTCCTCCACTTCTTGTTCACTGATGCTGGAATTATTTTCAAGCAGTAATGGAGCAGGAGGTGCTGGTGTATCAGGAGGAGTGGGTGTATGCATGGGTTCGAGCGTCGTGGGGATGGTATTTCGCCATAGATCTGGTAAGTCATCCTCGTCTGTAGCATGAATAGTGATCCTTTCAATGTGATTTGATTCATCAAATATTACGTCGTGTGCCTTGAATAGAGTTCGGGTTCGAGGGACCCAGACCTTGTATGCCTTTGAATCATCATAATAGCCCACAAATATACCTTCTGTGGACTTGAATTGACCTTTCCTTAGCATAGCCTTGGGCGTGAGAGCCCAGCATTTACAGCCATAAGTCCTGAGCCAATTTATTTTGGGTTTGATGCCCCAAAAGGCTTCGAATGGTGAGATTCCGAGCCTGGAGTGTAAGGTCCTGTTCTTGATGAAGTTTGCCGTGTGAATGGCAGATACCCAGAATTGTGGGGGGAGATTTGATTCATGTTGCATGGCCAGAGCTGCTTCTTGCAGTGTTCTGTTGAGTCGTTCGGCAATCCCATTGTGTTCTGGCATGTAAGGGGTGGTGGTTTCATGTATGATGCCTAACTTGGCGCATATATCTTGGAATTCCTTGCCAATGTACTCTCCTCCATTGTCACTTCTGATCTTCTTGACTTTGGTGTTTGCCTGCTTCTGGATCCATTGAATGTATCGGTTGAATGAATCTGTAACAGTAACACACTCTTTGTTCTTTAGAAAATCAATGTTCACATATCTTGTCTTGGTTTCAATCCATGTGATGAAGTACTTGTAGCCATTGATGGATTTTTGGAATGGGCCACATACATCAGAGACAATAATGTCTCCAATATTGGTGGGAAGGGGTTCTGTGTTCCTGAAGGGTGCCCTGGTTTGTTTGCCAAAGGGACAGTCGGTGCATTGGGGTATGGGGCCATGGTGAACACTTGGTTGGAAGTCTGATGCAGGTTTCAGCTTCTTCATGCTGTCAATTGTCGAATAACTCGTGTGAGCTAGTCTGTGATGCCATAAAACCACATCAGCAGGTTCAGATGATAAACTGATGGACTCAAGTAGATTTTTGGGGACAGGAAGTGCAAGAAAACTGTAGAGGTTGTTCTCCTTGACTCCTTGAGCAATAACTTGGCCCTTGTGTATGAGAGTCGAATGATATTTGAAGAATTGAACGTCCACATTGCCTGTAGTCATCTTGCCTACAGAGAGCAGGTTGGCTTGGAGTTTTGGCGCATACATGACGTCAATCAAGGTGATTGGGACGTCTGGGATCTGGAGCCTGGGATCTGACACAATTTTGATCTTGATGGTGCCTCTCTGGTTTGCCTTAAAGGATTCTCCACTTGAGGTTTCAATGGTGACATGAGCAGTGTCCCTGATGTCATGGAATAAGTTGAGATTTCCACTGAGGTGACTTGAGGCTGCTGAATCAACTAGCCAGTTGTGTTATTGATTGGTCACTGGTGGGATTGAAGAAATCAATATTCTGTCTTCAATTTGAGAAGGTACTTTGTCAATTTTAGCCATCAGAATGATCTCATTATCATTTCTTTCAGCTCCTTTTGCAGCCGTCTCGAAATTGGATGCATTTTGACTTTGATTCTGCTGGTAATTCTGTTGCTGTGATGGGAATTGATTTGCCTGTTGATTCTGAGGCCTGTAAGTCGTGTTCATTGGCTTCCATTGGCCATGCGATCCCTGTGCCTGGTGATTTGAAAGTCCGCCGCCGGGTGCGTAGCACTTAGACGCTGGGTGGCCTAGCTTGCCACAGTTGTTGCAGTTGATTGGGGGCCTCGAATTTTGTTGAGCAGATGCGTTGAATACATAGGAAGTGTTGGGTCGAGAATTGAATTGTTGATTTGTCCTCTGAGGGAAGTTCGCTTGAGCCGAGTAGCTGGTTCCATGTGATGGGACCGGTGGTTGAGGATTGTTGAATTGTTGATAGAAATTGGGAACTGGGGGGCCTTGATTATTGAATCTAGGGTGTTGATTGTACTGATTCCTGTACTGTTGAAATGAGGGACCATGAGTGTGGGCTGCAAATGCAGCATTCGGTTGGTGTTGGAGTTCTATAGTGCATTTATGCGCTTTGTGGGCTTCTAGTTTTTCTTCTACATCGTTAGGACTTGTTGAATACATCCTAATCATCCGTGCAGCTTGTGCCCATGAGTCTGGGATGTTCCTGAGGAGTGTGGCGATGTGTGTAGAGTCGGCGATGTCTTCCCCCATTTCTGCAAGTTGCTCCCTGAATTCTCTCATGGTTGAGAGGTATGAGCTGACCGGTTGACCTTCTATCATGTGGTAATTGTCGTACTTTGTCCTGATGATATTGATCTTGCTCGGATCCTTGGATTCGAATTTCTTTGTGAGGAGAGCCCATGCTTTGCTTGACCTAGAAGTAATACCAATTAGCATCTGAAGTTCTGGAGTTATGCAGAGTAGAAGCTGATTATATGCAGCATTGTTCTTATCCTTCCAATGGGCGATGAGACTTGACAGTGGGACATTTTCGACGCATATAACATTGTTGACCAAGTGAGTTGTTTGATTGTCTATGTTGGGCATAGGTTCTTCACCTGTGATGACCTCGTCTAGACCTCTGTCTCCTGCTGTGGCCAGTAGTTCGCGTTTCCAAGACGTCCAGTTGTGATGACTGAGTTTTGGCTTGATATCCATAAACTTGTGGATATCATGCTTAGCATGCATTGTAATAGTTGCCTGCGACATTGCTGGTGAGTGATGAGACTCTTAATCTAATAAGAAATAGAAAAGAAATTTTTATCTAATTTATTTGAATTTATTTGAACTGTTTTTGATCTTTTGCTTCAAGTTTGCTTGAGGTGGTTTTTAAGCGCCTAAGAGATAATCTAAGCGGTGTGTAAATTCTAGTGCGGGGGATGCACTGATGCAGAATCAAATGTCAGCGCTTAAAGCTCACGTACAGTGACGCAAGTTGTAGATAGAGAGATAACTTGAACTTAGCAGATTTGAGATAAGCGCTGAGTTGAATAGATTGCTTGAAATGATAACGAACGGCCAGTGACAATTCATTAACAAAGCAAGCGATAGAGAGATATCAAGCAAACAGATAGAGATTGTTCTGAGGATGTGGGGGTTATACTGCCTTAGATTTTGGAGAAATTTACAAGTGTACTTATAGTGAGAGCTAGCTAATAATAGTCCTTTGTGTTTCCAAGAAGAATACTGGGGTGATGGAGTGGTTCTTAATAAAGAATATAATGGAGAATTTTATCTATTTTATTTTGTTTTATTTGATGTGTTTTTGATGTTTTTCTTCAAGTATACTTGAGGCGGCTCTTAAGCGCCTAAAGTGTAATCTAAGCGAGATATAATTCTGGCGCGGGGGATGCGCTGATACGGAAGCAAAATGTAAGCGCTTAAAGTTCGCGTACAGTAACGCGAGCTGTAGATAGACAGATAACTGCAACTTAACGGTTTTGAGATAAACAATGAGTTCAATAGAATGCTTGAATTGATGACGAACGGCCAGTGACGATTCGCTAACAAAGCAGGTGATGTTTGAGATATCAAGCAAAGATATAGAGGTTGTTCTGAGACTGTGGAGGTTATACTGCCTTAGATTCTGGAGAATTTTACAAGCATACTTATAGGGAGAGCTAGCTATTAATTGTCCTTTGTGTTCCCAAGAAGAAAATTGGGGCGATGGAGTGATTCTGGGGTTGCAGACTACATGAGGGAAAGAATGCACAAAAATTGTACTAAAACATGTTTAAAATATCTGAAACTGATCGTGAGGTGGTAGGAGTTGTGGATCATGTGTTTCACTACTATACTGAGTCAAAAGAACAAGAAAAACAATGACAGAAAATCCTGAAACTTCATTTCGAAGCTTTGGGCGCTTGTTTAAATGAAATCGAAGCGATTGGCTTCGCTCGTGGATCGGTGACGATAGTGGTGATCCGGAATGGAAATAGGAGTGTCATAAGAGTTGCTGGAAGTGTTTCAAAGCCACGCGGGGCTCGATCGGTGGTTATTGGAGCCCGTTCGTGTCCGAAGCGCATATATGCGCACGTTCGTCCCTGCATAGGCCGGGAATCATTGGCCGAGTGGTCCTAGAAATGTAAACAGATCATATCCTAAGACCTGAGGCCTTGGATTCTCATTAGTGAATATTTTTATGGGTTTTTTATTGTTTTATTCTATGTGGCGCTACTGATGCATCAGTAGATTACATAATGTAGAGCCGTGCGATAACAGAAAAATGAAATAATAAAATAACAGTTCTGGGGTTGCAGTCTACATGAGGGACAAAATGCACAAAATAGTACTAAAGACATGTTTAAAACTTCTGAAACGGATCGTGGTGTGGTAGTAAATGTGGATCATATATTTCACTACTATACTGAGCCAAAAGAACAAGAAAAAACATTGAGAAAAATCCTGAAACTCCATTTCGAAGCTCTGGGCACTTGTTTAAATGAAATTGAAGCGATCAGCTTCGTTCGTGGATCGGCAACGATAGGGGTGATCAGGAATAGAAGTTGGAGTTTCGTAATAGTGGATAGAAGTGTTTCAAAGCCACGTGGGGCTCAATTGGTGGCTATTGGAGCCCATTCGTGTCCGAAGCGCATATATGCGCACATTCGTCCCTGCATAGTCCGGGAATCGTTGGCCGAGTAGTCCTAAAGATATAAACAGATCATATTCTAAGGCCCAAGGCCTTGAACTCTCATTAGTAGTGGTTTCTATAGTGTTTTTGTCCTTTTATTCTGTGCAGCGCTACTGATGCATCAGTAGATTACGTAATGTGATGTTCGCGTGGTAAATAGATAGTAAAATAACAGAGGGGAAATCCAAAAGTAGATATATGCAAGGAAATACAATAAAGGGAACTCTCACCTAGTAGAGGGGAAATCCAAAGAGAAAAATCTAGGGATCCCCACCACTAGTGAAAAAACTATATATGACTACCTAATACCCAACCAGGGGCACTCCTACACGCTGTCAACCCTGCCTGACTTCTATCCCCATAAGGTGCTTCATCCCTGATGAAGGCCAGATGTCGGGCTGGATGTTTGGGTCAGATGTTTGGGCCATACCCCAAGGTTGGCTGAGGTCTCAGGTGGTCTGAGGTTTTGGACTTGTAATGGGAGCCTTTGGGTCAAGGACCTGAGACTACTTAATAAAATTGAAGTAACAATTGTGTTGTATAGATGCTTTTAATTGAAAGCAAATGGCCGGTGATAATTTGCTAGCAGTAAAGCAATTGCTAAGATATAGAGCAAGAGATTCAGAATATAAGGGACTTTGTGGAGATTTACACATGACATGGTCACCTTGGCTGACCTCATGAAGCTATTCATCCTACATGTCTTCTCAAAGTATGGTGTACCCTTGCACATAACCTTGGACCAAGGCTCAGAGTTCATCTCCTACCTCTTTAAATCCTTGGGTAAAGCCTTAGACCATGACACTTCCTTTCACTTTGGATTACCATCTTGAAGGTAAATACAAACCAAACATTGGAACAATATCTCCAAGTATACAGTGGGTCAAAAATCTGCCCCAATGTTTGTGCATTTTAGAAAGATTGATATTTTTGTGAAGGAATGACATCAGCAAAAGTTCTGAAACTTTCACATGATATACTATAACATGTTAGCTATCTACTTACTTTAGAAATAATGTGAGTCCAATCAAAACTCATTGCTCAATAAATCAAACTCATTGGGGCAGTTTTTTAACCCTCTATTATTTTCCAATCTAATACTTTGTATGACCCCCCTTTGCCTTTGAAACTGCCTGTATCCTCCTAGGCATGCTTTCTATTAACTTCTGGGATGTCTCTGGTGGTATTTCAGTCCACTCCTTTGCTACCCTGTCCTATAATTCATGTACTCCTTTGGGTGGTATGTCATATCGTTAGAGTTTGGTCTAAAGGTGTTGCCAGAGGTGTTCAATGGGATTTATATCAGGGGATTGGGCAAGCCACTTCATGGGAATGATGTTGTTTTCAGAAAACCCCTGGTCTGGGGTTTTTGAGATATGTTTTGGATCATTGTCCTGTTGGAAGTACCACTTATCCTTAGCCATCTCCAAACTTTCAATGCTCTCCTCCACTCCCTCCTCCAAAATCTCACAATACTGCACTGCATCCATGTTCCCCTGCACCTCTATCAGCTTCCCCACCCCATTCCAGTTCATGCACCCCCAAACCATCAAGTTATCCCCCCCTCCATGCTTGACAGTTGGTGTGGTGGTCCTGTCTGATACTGGTTCCCCTTGTTGCTTCCAAACATACACCTTCCCATCTGACCCAATCCTATTGATTTTGTCTCATCAGTCCACAACACCCTCTTCCAGTCCTCCAAAGTCCAATTTTCATAGTATTGGGCAAACTTTAGATGTTGCTGATGATGAGACCCCTTGAGCATAGGGACTTTCTTCTTTGTTGCTGATCTAAAGCCAGCTTCCTTCAACACATTCCTAACAGTCTGAGGAGTGACAGAGGTAGATATGATGGAATTTATGAATTGGGTGGTTTGGACAGCATTTTCAAGCTTCCCAGAGCTGATTTGATGGATAATTGACTGTTTATCATAAGGGAAAGGTTGGAAGGATGGCCACCAGGATGATTTTCCTTATCCCCCTCTACCTCCCTACTGATCCTGCCAATAGTACCCTTCCCCAGGCCAGTCCTAGCTTGAATTTCATGATAAGAATACCCCTCATTGAGGAGAGAAACAACAGAAGAATACTTTTCTGCAGAGATGGATTTCATAGTGGTGGTAAGGAGTTGAGGAGATGAATGAACAAAGTTCAACATGCCAAATTGATACAAATAAGGTCACATGACATGTTGATGATCCACATGACCTACTCCTACCTTATCCTGGTGTGTAACATTGAAAATCTGAGAAAATAATAGAGGGTCAAGAAACTGCCCCAATGAGTGATTATTTTGTTTGATTTATTGAGCAATGAGCTTTGATTGGACTCACATGAATTCTTAAGTTTGTAGATAGCCAACATGTTCTAGTATATCATGTAAAATTTTCAGAACCTTTTCTGATGTCACTCCTTCACAAAATATCAATCTTTCTAAAATGCACAAACATTGGGGCAGTTTTTTGACCCACTGTATCTAAGTATACTATATACACTATGCAGTTTATTGTCTCGGTAGTTTCTCTTTATGTGACTAAAAAAAGGAATATAAAAGCTATTGTGAAAGACAATTAAAATGCATAAGACAAAAAGAATTGTGAGAACAATAGAATTTACGCTACTACAGCACTGTTAGACTCAGAGTCAGATTGAGTGGACCTAACTTTACTACACACCACTCAGAAATGTGGATTCACTACTAGAGTGAATCCTTGCTTATGCTTAGCTTCCAAGTCTTTGTGAAATTCTGTAGTTACACCCTCTTATGTTGATGATTCACATGACCTACTCCTATCTTATACTGGTGTGTAACATTGAAAATCTGAGAAAATAATAGATGGTCAAAAAAAACAGGCCCAATAGGTGATTAGTTGGTAGATAACCAACATGTTCTAGTATATCATGTGAAATCTTCAGAACTTTTGCTGATGTCATTCCTTCACAAAATATCAATCCTTCTAAAATGCACAAACATTGGGCTAGTTTTTTGACCTACTGTATACTGTTAAGAATTAAATCAGAACGGAGGCAGAAGTAAGGCTGGGACTCAAGATAGAGTCAACTGAGGTTTGGGGTTGGATGCCAAGGAGGGCCAAGGCTTGGTGGTCAAGTCAGGTGGGACTTGGCTTCAGCTTATGTGTTGCACCAGCTCAGAGTCCTGTCCTAGTATTTTGGATGAGGCTCAAGGTCACCCAAAGTTCTGGCATGACCTTAGCGGAGGGAATGTCACAGTCATGTATCTGGCCAAGCTCCGGATCTCTGGATCTCTTAGGCCAATACCCTGGTCTCTGGATATCTCCAGCTGATCTCCAGACCCCTTAGCCCTCTGGATCACCGGGACTCTTCCATAAACCTTTATTATCCTTCCATCTTTGTTTTCCCCCTCTTATCCCATTTCAACCCCCTTGTTCCTATGTCATGAAAATCCCTTGACAGTTATGAAATGTATATTAGTTAAATTAGTTATTTCTGGACACAATCCCCACAACCCTTAGTATGAAAACCTGGAAACCCTCTTGTATATTCTTCAGTTCTGATATTGACATAATACATCTCATTCTCTAATCTCTCTCTCTCTCTCTATGCTATGACCTGCGACGAGCTAAGGCTCCTCCAGACTCTCCGGTCATTCACTTTTCCAAAATACAGGGACAGAATGCTGAGTCAGTGCAACACACAAGTTGAAGCCAAGTCCCTCCAATTTGCCTGGAAGTCCACCGGAACCTCCAGATCCCCGATCTACATTAAGTGACATGTCCTGGAGTTATCATCATTGCCCCTGGATTGTCATTTAATATTAGTAAAACAACCTGCCATTTAACAGTATATCAGAACTCCCAGACTCAGTAGTTCAATGGTTATTACTTGATCAACCATCCAAAACCTGCCCTCACAGGCAACCTCTATGGTCCTGGCTTGTAGAGTTAGAAGCATGCCCCTGACCACAAATCCCCCCTTCCGTCATCGTTACCTACATCTGGCAGAAGGTTCCCAACAATCAACCATGTCACAGTTGAAGGACAACCAAATACCTGGACCCCCATCTAACGATCCTAATCCTGACCCCAACCCCAACCCCAACCCTGACCCAGATCCTGACCCCAACAAAGCATCTGATGATACATCAAACCCCAGCACCAACCCCATCATGTCCCCAGAACCTGAAGAAGAAAACATAACCAAACAACTGTCGAAGGGCATTGCCAAACTTGCTGATTCTATGAACTCCAGCAAGGACTATGGCCCCAAGACAAAAATCCAGGAACTGGATTCATTTGATGGATCTGACCCAAAAAAACTATATGGCTTCCTCCTCCAATGTAAACTGAATTTCTGCGCTAAACCAAAAACTTTTGCATCTGATCAGGCCAAGGTCACCTACGCCCCTCATTCCTGAAAGGCATGGCTCTTGATTACTTTGAGCCATACCTAACCAATGACATGGCAAATGACCTGACATGGCTCTTGGACTATGTTAAGAACTGAATCGAAGCGGGGCAGAGTGAAGATTTGGACTCAAGATAGAGTCGACCAAAGTTCGGGGTCGGGTTGCCGAGAGGGGCTGAGGCTCAGCAAACGGGTCGGATGGGACTTGGCTTCAGCTTATGTGCTGCGCCAGCTCAGAGTCCTGTCCTGTATTTCAGACGAGGCCCGAGGTCACCCGAAGTTCGGGCATGACCTTAGTGAAGGGAGTGAAGGAGCATAGAGATTAAACAAGATGTATTAGGGTATCTTAGTCGATATCAGAACTGATTATCATGTACATGAATGAGCGAATTATATACGAGAGGGTTCGGGGATTGGTGACTGAATGACTGAGGTCAGGGTCATAAGCTATGAGGGGAAGAGATCAAACATGAGGTATGAATAGGTGAAACGTGATGGTCAGGGGTTCAGGCCCAGAGGCCCGAGGTTTCGGTCAGGTTCTGACAGACTACAACAGGATCATCAATGAATTGATGAGCAATTTCGGCCCCTATGACACAGTTGTGGATGCTGAAGTTGAGCTGGAACAGCTCATCATGAAGGAAAGTCACAAGGCAATGAAGTTCTTCATCAAATTCTACTGGCTCTCTTTGCTCCTTGACTATAACAACCAGGGGTTGCTCTGGAAGGCCTATCTAGCCCTTCCAAAACACATCAAGGACGAAATAATACATTTTGAGAAGCTGGCAACATTGGACGGACTCCGGAACTTTGTACAAACAATGACTGGGAACACAAGTCAGAAATCTCCAGGGAGCAAGGCCCTGCTCCTAAAACTGAAGCTAAAAACGAGAAGCTGCAAAACAATTCTGAGCAGAAGGCCACTAACAATGCCCCAGCATTAAAGGACAAGGGGAAAGCTGTTATTATTATCTATCTACTTTTTGAACCTCGGATTACATAATCCACTGATGGATCAGTAAAGCCGCTTAAACAAAAAATAGAAAAGAATCACAAAAACATCACTGACCTCAATTCAAAGCTTCAGGCTTTAGAATATATTCTGTTTATATTTTTAGAATCAATCAGTGAAGCATCCCTGAGCCCACACGAGCACAAACACATGCATATATGCATTCAGACATGAACGAGCTCAAACAGCCACTGATCGGGCTCCATACATTTCTGAAACACTTCCAAATGCACATAAAACAATCCATTTACCATATCAATCCACCCCTATCGTCACTGATCCCTGAATGAAGCCGATTGCTTCTATTTCATTTAGACAAGTGCCTGGAGCTTCGAAATGAAGTTTCAGAAGTTTTCAAATTGACTTTCTTGTTCTTTTTCACTGAATAAAATTGTTGCATGCATGATCCGTAGTTCCCATAGCACACATATTGGTTTCAGGTGCTTTAGATAGCTTTTAGTTACATATTTGTGCATTCCAACCCTCATGTAGATTGCAACCCTAGAATTGCTCCATCACCCTGTTATTTTTCTTGGATTCACAAAGGACACTCACTAGCTAGCTTTTCCCTTAAATATGCTTGTAGTTCTCAGTACAATCTAGGGCAGTAAAATCTCCACAATTCTTCTATATTCTGAATCTCTTGCTTGATATCTCTACAACAGTCTCTTTGTTAGTAAATTGTCACTGGCCATTTGCTCTCAATTCAAGTGATCTATACAACTCAAAAGTGTTATTTTACTATCTATTTACCACGCGAACATTACATTATGTAATTTACTGATGCATCAGTAGCGCCGCACAGAATAAAAACAATAAAACACCATAAAAACAACTACTAATGAGAATCCAAGGCCTTGGGCCTTAGGATATAATCTGTTTACATTTCCAGGACTACTCAGCCAACGATCCCCGGCCTATGCAGGGACAAACGTGCGCATATATGTGCTTTGGACATGAACGGGCTCCAATAGCCACCGATCGAGCCCCGCGTGGCTTTGAAACACATCTATCTACTATTACGACACTCCCACTTCCATTCATGATCACCCCTATTGTCACCGATCCACGAACGAAGCCGATCGCTTCGATTTCATTTAAACAAGCGCCTGGAGCTTCGAAATGGAGTTTCAGAATTTTTCTCATTGTTTTTTCTTGTTCTTTTGGCTCAGTATAGTAGTGAAACACATGATCTACATTTCCCACCACACCATGATCTGTTTCAGAATGTTTAAACATGTTTTTAGTACATTTTTGTGCATTCTTTCCCTCATGTAGTCTCCAACCCCAGAATCGCTCCATCACCCCAATATTCTTCTTGGGAACACAAAGGACAATTACTAGCTAGCTCTCACTATAAGTACGCTTGTAAATTTCTCCAAAATATAAGGCAGTATAACCTCCACAGTCTCAGAACTATCTCCACATCTTTGCTTGATATCTCAACATCGCTTGCTCTGTTAACAAATTGTCACTGGCCGTTCGTCATCGTTTCAAGCATTATATTGGACCCAGTATTTGTCTCAAAACTGTTAAGTTACAGTTATCTCTCTATCTACAGCTCGTGTCACTGCACGCGAACTTTAAGCACTGACATTTGATTCCACATCAGCGCATCCCCTGCGCTAGAATTCACACACCACTTAGATTATCTTTTAGGCGCTTAAGAGCCGCCTCAAGCAAACTTGAACAAAAACATCAAAACATTTCAAATAAATTTAAATAAAATAGATAAAAATTTCCTTTTCATTTCTTATTAAAAAGTTATCTCAAACTTGTTAAGTTTGAGCTTTATCTCTGTTACAAGTCACGCGTCAGTGTACATGAACTTTTGGCGCTGACACTTTGCTCCCACATCAGTGCATCCCCCGCATCTCAATAGAACTCCGCTTAGATTATTGAACAAGCGCTTAAAGCTCACGTTGATGTCAAAACCCGTTCTCGACCGACTCCCGAGCCCTCGGACATCTGGGCCCAAATCCCCGACCACCATGTTTTACCTATTCATACTTCACGTTTGATCTTCCCCCTTCATAGCTTACGACCCTGACCTTGGTCATTCGGTCACTGATCCCCGAACCCTCCCATATATAAGCTACTTGTCCATGTACATGAAAGTCAGCTCTGATATCAACTAAGATACCCAAATACATTCCTACTCTTAATCCTTACGCTCCTTCGTTCCCCTTGTTAAGGTCACACCTGAATCTCGGGTGACCTCAGGCCTCGTCTGAAATACGGGACAGGACTCTGAGCTGGCGCAGCACATAAGCTGAAGCCAAGTCCCATCTGACCCATTCACCGAGCCTCGGCCCCCCTCGGCCCCCCGACCCCGAACCTCGGTCGACTCTCTATCTTGAGTCCCAACCCTATCTCTGCTTCCGTTTGGATTCAGTTCTTAACAGTTGAACAACTTCGAATAAAATTCAAATAAAAACCAAACAAAGCACAAAATAAATTCAATAAATATTTCTATTCATTTTCTTATTAACGGCCAACCCGAACCCAGCTCAGTCCAAGAAGCTGGACCTCATGGACAAGCTCTGAAAAGATGGGAAACTCACCCAGCAGGAATGGCAATTGCACCTTGACAACCAGCTCTGCCTGTTGTGTGGCAAGAATGGCCACATGGTTCACGAATGCCCAAAATCAATGAAAGCGTGAGCAGCCAAGGTTTCTGAAGCCATGATCACTGAAGTCAAGGCCGACACCCCAGCTGCAACCTCCAGCACAAAAAACTAGTCCACAACCCTCCAGTCTGTGCATGTCCCCAGGGTTGCATTGACCCAGTAGTACATGCCCCCTTGACCTCCCAGGTCTTCACATGGTGCGCCCATCCTCTTTGTAGAAAAGAAAGATGGTTTCCTCCAGCTGTGTGTAGACTTCAGAGCATTGAATAAAGTTACAAAAAAAGACCGTTACTAGCTTCCACTCATATCCAATCTATTGGATGCAGCCTGGAAAGCCTGCATATATTCGAAGATAGATCTCTGACACACTTACTGTCAGGAGACAACCCATTTATTCCCCTTTTCCTCCCTTTCCTCCCTTTTTTCCCTTTTCCCTAATTCCTTTCCCTCCTTGTTCCTATTTCCTTTCATACTAGATTTATCATATCTCTGGTATTATGTCCTTCACCTCCCTTTTTCTCTATTTTTCCCTAGTGCTAGTTACACTTGTGTTTGCCCTTGTTTGATCACCAGTAGCTATATAGTTAGTCACTTAGGTAAGGGAATCCTCATCCTTTTCTCTTTGGATTTCCCTTACCAGGTATGTGTCTCGCTGCTGTAGTTACTATTTGATCTTTATATATCTTTGGATTTCCCTTACCAGCCTAGAGTGAGTCCTTGTGGGTAGTTTGGGGTTTGAGTCCTCTTGCAGGCCCAGGCAGGTGTCACGATCACGATGTGGATGTCAGAATCCAAATGATAGCAATAAATGTTGTGGGTAAATGTTGGGTTAGTAAAAGTGTTCGGAAA
>QMFG01001240.1:0-44552 GCA_003314545.1 Ramaria sp. MG151 | reverse complement strand
AACTTACCTTCAACAACAACTTCATATTTTTTGAGTAAGCACTCCAATTCAACTTTTATTAGTTAAACCCACTTCAAGGAATGTAAGATCATTGGCTGTGATCGACATGAACTGCAAAGTTCATTCGATCCACAAGATAGAATCCTTTCGGAACCTCTGTCTCTTCGGAACCATGCACTTTATTCGCAGACGTTCCGAAAGCCATTCGCTTTTACTGTAGGATTTCTATTCACTTTCCAGATCCATTCGGTTATTATTAGGAATATTTCCGAATACTTTTACTAACACAACATTCATCCACAACACTTATCACTTTTATTCGGATTCTGACAACTGTAGGAAGTAAAAGGGAGAGAATGGAAGATAAAGATTGGAGAGCACTGTACTGGCTATCACAGAAGGGGTCACAGAGTCACAGAGTATCCTCTAAGACTGTATCTCTCCCCAATCAACTGACACCCAGACAAATACCTCCCTGATGAAGTGTCACGATCATGGTTTACGATCCGAACCATCCGAACCATCCGAACCATCCGAACCATCCGAACCATCCGAACCATCCGAACATCACGTTTCCGAATCCACTCTTCGGAATCTGATTCATCGGTAGACTTGTCACACCTACAACCCCCCAACACCTCGTCACCCATGACACCTTGAATCATCCTAGCAACATCACAAGGACCCAATCAAGAAACCAGATTCTATTATTAGCCTTTCCTCAGAAAAGAAGCACCTACACTATCCCCATCACTATCCCCATCTATTTCTAGGAACTAGATAGAAAGGTCGATTCTATGCTTCTAAAAGCTTATGGAAACAACACATACGATTCCACATGTGGACGAGTTCATCCCCGTCACTCAGGGCCGTCAATTAAAGAGGTGAAACAAGGGTTCGTTTACCCGAAACAACATACGGTTCGGAAACAGGTTTCAGGGTGTATCTCTAGTTCGTTGAACCCCTTTCTCATTCACAAGTTTCATCCCACTCTTGTTCCCTATTCATTATGGTCATTAACTAGCATACATGTACTTTAGCTACTTTTCCGATCCTTAACGGACTACTCCCCATTCGCCTTTGCCTCCGAACGTCCCAGTATATAGGTAGCACATTCGCATGTATGTTCTTTAGTTCAATTATTGTATGTCACCTTGATTTTCCACTCCTACTTGTCAAACTCGCTCCAAACTCAACTTTACCCACAACTGTATATTTTTGAGTAAGCCTTTCAATCCAACTTGTATCAGTTAAATCCACTTCAAGGAATGTAAGATCATTGGCTGTGATCGACATGAACTGCAAAGTTCATTCGATTCACGAGATAGAATCCTTTCGGAACCTCTGTCTCTTCGGAACTATGCACTTCATTCGCAGACGTTCCGAAAGTCATTCGCTTTTACTGTAGGATTTCCATTTGCTTTCCAAATTCATTCGGTTACTATTAGAAATATTTCCGAATACTCGAACTAACATAACATTCATCCACAACATTCATTGCTATTATTTGGATTCTGACATGAAGCTGAAGAATGGTCTGTAGAA
This sequence comes from Ramaria sp. MG151, assembly GCA_003314545.1. Lineage (NCBI taxonomy): Eukaryota > Fungi > Basidiomycota > Agaricomycetes > Gomphales > Gomphaceae > Ramaria > Ramaria sp. MG151. Next base: position 43,007 of record QMFG01001240.1, on the reverse strand, counting down.
AAAAAGAAGGATGGAGAAGGAAAGAAGGAAAGAAGGAAAATCCTCAAGAGATGAACTTTTAACCTTTTATCAAAAGTAAATAGTAAAAAGTAGTTAGACCTGAACTAATTGGAAAATATATAATTATATACATGAGTGCCAGTTTAGGCAGGCCTAAAACAAAGGATAACACAAACCTTATATTGTAAAAACAAACATATCTTCAACAAAGAAGACAAAAATCAAATAAACCTAAGTAAGTTGAAAAACTGAAATAGAGAAACCCAAAAACATCAAATAAACCCAAGTAAGCTGAAAAAAAAAAAAAAAACTGAAAAAGAGAAACCCAAAACAACCAACAAACCCAAGTAAGTCCAAAAGAGAAGAATCCCAAACAACAAGTCCTAAGTAAGTAGCTTTACCCCAAATAGAGAAACCCCAAATCACAAGAAAACCTAAGTAAGTCAAAAGATTGAAAAAGAGAAACTAAAACCCAAAACAAATTGGAAAACAAAAACAAAAACAAATAAAAACAATAAACAAACCCGAAGTAAGTTGAAGGACCAAAAAGAGGAACCCAACATCAAAGTAGAATAAGAAAACAATTAAACTATAAAAAGAAACATAAAAGAAACAAACAAACTGTAAGTCAAAAGATTGGAAAGAGGAACCTAAAAACTACACCAAGTTGATAAAGAAAACAAAAACAAGCTAAAAAGAAAACTAAAACCACCAGCAAATAAACCCAAGTAAGTTGAAAGACTGAAAAGAGGAAAAACTATGCCAAGTAGTCAAAGAAAAATCCAAAAAAAGAAAAAACCCAATAGCCAACCACCTCAAAAAGAAAAGACACAAAATAAAATAAAAACAAGAAGGATGACTGAGCATGGCCTCAACCAAAAATTAAATAATCAAACCAAAATTCTAGCTGAAAAAAAACATGTGGAATCCAACCTACCTCAAGGTCCAATGTCCAATGCAGCAGCTGAGGTGCTAAGTGGTAACCCCAGAGATAGGAAAGGGGGGGTTAGTAGGTAGTAGCATGATAACCAGAACCCCACACTACCTACTCACATAAAGATAGGTGTCTGGAAGCAGATTCCCCACCTTAGCAAAAAAAAAAACCATGACCTTATTATATTCCTCTATCAACTTTCATCTATGTGTTCAATAAAGAGGTTTACTGATATGGCCTGTTTCTTAAATACATTTAATGCTCGCAACTGTATGAGAGGGAGATGTATAAGTTGAAATTCTATAACTTCTATATTGAAACATAGACCCAAAAGATACCCTCCAGATACCACCGCCACGTGAGTGCAGAAGTGGTAATATTATAATCCTGCCCAATCCTTTCTTGTTACAGGATGGCATCATATACAATCGGCCAGTTCCATATCTTCCTAGAGGATCCTCTATTAGGCTCGAACCACCAGAAATTGCTCAGGGACCTCTGGATGTTCATAAGGTGTAAGGACCAGGTCCGTGACAATTTCTTTAGTATCATGCACCCTCACAATCCGATCCAACTTTTAATGAACATCAAAAGCTGCCTGACATAGTCAGGTCGAAATACAGACCTGGTAAACCCGATTTGCGAATCCGATCTGTCTAACTTGCGGACCGAGCTTAGAAGCGATACTCAGAACCTCTGAGGGGGAGATGCGGCCGCCATGCCCAATAAGAGGAAAGTTGACGTGGATGTTACGAACTGATGTGGACCGTGCGAGAGCTGGAACCAGCTGATTCTGAAGAAGACATTTCCATTATTTATTTTGGACAAGACACAAAATATATTTGTAGGACTTACAAGGGCTAAACTGCTGACGACTATAAAGAGAGTATCGAGGATGGGGCACGAAGCGCAGATATTTCCTATCACCTCTGGGCTGAGCCTCAGCCTGTGAAAGGAGAACTTCCGCAATGTGAGAGCATGCAGATGAAGAACTGAGGCCACAAAACCAGTTAAGTCGCGGGATTCTGGAGAGTATTTTCCTGTGATATATAAATATAATTCTGCCAACGGTGAGTGTGCAGTTAATAATGTGAATCCCTTGGACCAAGAATCAGGGGAAGTATGTGGCGGTAAGGTAAGCGTTAATGACGTCAAGGACGTGAATGAGTGGGCATTTTCTGTCAAGGCTGATATATCCTAGATTACCGAGAAGAGCATCGGTAATAGCGGGGGAATGAGCGACGATATTCAGTAAGCATAAAGAACTCACAAATGCAGAAGAGAGACCTTCCAGTCCCAGGGACTCAATTCTTCGAGTATTATGAGAAAGAATGGAGAGTATTCCCTTGTGAGTGACCCTTGGACACCCAGCGATGTGCAGGTGTTTCAGCTGAGTCATGTAATGACCCAGTGTCTCGAGTACTGAGTCGGTTATGAGAGACGGCGTCTGAGATGTAAGTCGAATACGAGAAAATGACCGATGGACTTGACATACTTTACATAATACATGAAATGCAGTCAGTGTGTCACCAGTTCTCTGCAGCCAAGCAGGAAGAATATTTATCACACTAAGGGATGGCATTATGAGGGAGATCTTGTTAAGCGAAGTAAATCGCAGTAGGACGTTGGGATTATAAGTGCCCGTGGCGTGGCCATTGATCTCCAGCTCCTTCAAGGATCCGGAGCTAACGATTTCGAGGATTTCCGTGCTAAGTGTTTGGTCACGAGTCCATGTGCAGGATCGAAGAGTCGTACAGTTTGCGAGTCCCCTGAGGCAATTGCTGGTCAAAGATTCGTGCGACTCGGTTAAGTATACGGCTTTGGGAAAATCTCTAAGGTCTGTAGAGAACTTGTTATAGGCATGTGAATTTGGAAGGAAACATCTGGTACCTAGTTTTTTGACCCATTTGGCTAAATCTGGGCGCTCCGCAAGCGTTGTGAACAAGTTGATAACCTGGGAGTAACATCATCGGTCACATCCGCAACGACCATATGCAACTAAGATTATCGCTCCATAAATTGACGCACTTTAACTTTTGCATGCTTATGCCACGCGTATATATAAATGCATTCATAGAGTTGTGGGATCGCGAACCATGAAAAAGTTTTGTTGACGAGGCAGCACATTGCTAAGTGATGAGGTTTGATAACATGGAGAAGAATAGCTGGCAAGAGCTCAATCGGGAGGTCTAAGAAGCGGGTCATGTCGTATTGTGGTGGACACCATCCAGATATACAGAGTAGTGACGGTCGACGAAAAGACTCGGAGTTTCATTCGGCATAGTGTTCGGCCGAGTCTCGAGAGTCGAAAGCACAATTAGTAAGGCTTCCGAATGTGCACCACGGTTGTAATTTTTCTGGCTTATAGTATTGCGTTGTAGTGTTCCCGTTCTCAGATAGAAGTCAAATGAAACATTCATCGTAACTGAGGTAAAAAAATTTTTCTTTATCCTACAGCACATAAACGGTTCTGATCCAGGAGAATTTCATAGGATAGTTGAGACTGGTAAGTGTACGCTGCCTCTAGGGACGGGAGCGATGTAAGTAGGTCTTATGAAAGAACAGAAAAAATATGTGGTCCTACTGCACGCAAAGCGCGGTAGTTGGCGAGCGCACACATAATCTTGCAAATGCTTACGTCACCTAGGCGCTTGTAGGCCTCTGAAATTCATTAGTTTAGACTGCTCGAAGTCATTTCCCCCTTCCTTTCTTCGTTACCACCATCATGTCAGAAGATGCCGATAGACGGTGGGCCATGAACCAAGATGGTGAGCCTGAAGATGGTGCCCCTCAAGACGGTGATACAGAACAGCAAGAGGAGTCTCCGCGCAGGAGAGGCCGTGACGATGATGACGAAGAGGAGGAGGAGGAGGAAGAAGAGGAGGAGGAGGAAGAGGAGGAGGAGGAGGAGCCTAGTCGAAAAAAGCGCAAGGTGGGTGGTTATGTAGCTTGAACAATCTCATTACAACTGACCTTCATCTTTAACAGCGCTCTCATAAGAAACAGTCTCGTGTCAATCGTTTCCTTGATGTAGAGGCTGTGGTTGACAGTGACGATGAGCCAGAGTCGTCCGGGGATGAAGGCGAAGGTGATTGAGAGTTTTACAAGCACAGTGGCGGTAGTGCTGAAACCCATTCTCAGAAGGATTTATTGCGGATCCAGGCTTCGAGGGAGAGGGGGAGGATAATGACCTTCGCCGACGTTCCTCCATACATCAACGACTGGATAGAGAGGAACGCGAGCTGAATGACAAGGATATGGCTAATATTGCCGAGCAGATTGAGCATCGTTACCGGAGAACGGGAGCAACGCGCTATGCTGGAGACCCTGCGAATATCCCTCAGAGATTACTGATGCCTAGCGTAAACGATGCAAACTTGTGGCAGGTTCGCGTCAAGGTACGAGGCTCCAGACATTATCTATTCCTGCGGCTCATGGTCAGTAGCCCGGTAAAGAACGTGATATCTGCTTCAGCCTTATGCGTAAAGCTATCGACCTCGAATTTACAGCTCGCCCTCTCAAAATACTTTCAGTCTTTCAACGCGATAACCTCCCTGGCATGATCTATGTGGAGGCTCGTAGCCAGGCCCAGGTGCAGCAGTCCTTGAATGGTCTGGTTAATGTGTTCCCGGGGCGTGGCATTGTGCTAGTTCCAATCGAGGAGATGGCCAGTTTGCTTCAATACAAGAAAAAGGTCAATCCAATAACTGAAGGCGCATGGGTCCGTATCAAGCGCGGTAAATATCAAGGAGACCTTGCTCAGGTAGTCGACATGACGGAAAACGGAGAGGAAGTCGGGCTTAAATTCATTCCTCGTATCGATCTAAATCCCAAGGATGATGCTGTGGGGCCAAACGTGGACGGGAAGAAGCGTAAGAAAATGGGTTCAGGCTTATCGGTCAGCACTCGCCCACCGCAGAGATTCTTCAACGTCGAAGAAGTCATCAAGGTGTACGGCCGAAAATCGGTTGCTATGCGTGCCAAGGGCCACGTTTATGTCTTCCAAAACGATACTTTCAAAGATGGATATATCGAGAAGGACATACGACTTTCAGGTATCCAAACTGAAGATGTAAATCCTACTTTGGATGAAATCACCAAGTTCGTGAAACAACAGGATGGCGAAGAAGGGGAAGGCGCTGTTGACTTGTCTGTTATTGCTGATGCATCCAAGAAAGCCGCAATCGTGGTGCTTCAACCTGGAGACCACGTCGAAGTCTTTGAAGGAGAACAAACAGGGGTGCACGGTACCGTGCAGTCGATCACAGGAGAGATCGTATCCCTCAACGCAGATGGACTCGACCTTGACGGACAGGTTGTTGGGGTTGAGGTTCCAGCTCGGAGTGTTAGAAAGAAGTTCAAGCCTGGAGACCATGTTAAAGTGATGGCAGGCCATAACGCAGACGAGACTGGGTTAGTGGTGTCTGTCGTTGATAACGTGGTTACTTTTTTGTCAGACATGTCATTGCAAGAAGTGAGCTTCTTCTTTTCATCCACTATACAACACTCCATTAATGTGCTGTCAAGGTGTCTGTTTTCTCGAAAGATCTCCGTGAGGCCGCTGAAGTCGGTGCCAGTACTAACGTTGTGGGGAACTATGAGCTCCACGATCTCGTACAGCTAGAGTATGTTCTATAATTATCTTTATTCTTTTAGCATCGAGCATAACCTCTCTACAGTCTCCAGACTGTCGGCGTCATATTCAAGACAGAACGCGACTCATTTCGTGTTCTCGACCAAAGTGGGCAAGCGCGTGTTGTTCAACCACATCAGATTACCATGGGACGGGATTCTCGTCGAGCTATTGCGACAGACGCTGAGGGTCACGAACTTCGCATTGAAGATAACGTCAAGGAGGTTGATGGCGAGGTATATATCCTATACTATTTTGTCTATCTCATCTCCTTACTTTGTATTTGTCTCAGGGTCGAAAAGGTCATGTATTGCACATTTATCAGTCACATTTCGCCTTCTTATACAACCGAGAAATCACGGAAAACGGGGGCGTCTTTGTCACACGTGCCCGTTCGCTCACGTCTGTAGCACCTAAAAATATGCTAAAACCTGTCGGAACACCTGATCTTTCGAAGATGAATCCCGCTGTTAGTGGTACGGTTCCAGTGGGTGGGTTTGTTGGATCTGGAGCCATGGGCCGAGGCCCCCGCGATCGTCTTATTGGCGTCCGTGTCATTTTAACTTTCGGCACATTCAAAGGCTATGTTGGAGTCGTCAAGGACGTGAACGGATCAATGGCACGAGTAGAGCTTAGCACGAACAATAAGGTGGTTAGTTTCCCAAAGGAGAAACTCATGGCACCCCCCCTTAAACCAGGTGAAAGACCCCGGCCTCTTGACACTTATAATCGCAATATGGGACCTCCCAGCTCCAATTACAGTGGAGCTCGCACTCCGAATCCGCAGCTGGAGTTTGGTTCAAAAACGCCAGCCTGGGGTGCGGGTCGGACGCCAAACACATATGGGGGGCGGACGCCTGCTTGGACGACCTCAACGCGTACGCCGAACCCTTACGACACTGGTGGGGGGAAAACTCCGGCATGGAATGTGTCATCTCGAACTCCAAATCCTTTCGCGGATGGAAGCCGAACGCCTGCATGGAATGCCTCGATCAGGACACCGAATCCTTACAGCAGTGGTGGATGGGCCACGCCTGGTCACAGTGGCGGCGGCGGAAGCGGAAGCGGTTTGGGAGGAGCTACACCTGCCCGAACATGGGGCGGTGCCACACCGGCAAGACCCACCAATACCTGGGGACCCAGTGGAGATACTACAGATGATCATTGGGTATGATGTTGTGAATATTGACACAGTCCACTTGCTGATTGCGTTATCGTTCAATGAACTCTAGAAAGAACCTCCCGATAATCACCCTCCATACTCGGCTCCAACCCCTGGTGCCAACCCATACTCAGCTCCGACACCTGGAGCGATGGGCGCTCCAACACCAGGGGCATCTGGTGCTGGAGCCCCCACGCCCGCTGTGTATGGCGCGCCTACTCCTGGAAATTACAGTGCACCTACTCCAAGCTTTGCCCGCACTCCTGGGGTGGCTGCAACTCCGTTCGTTCCCGGTGGTGTTGCTGATGCAGTACCCCAACCTGTGTTCAGTAAGCAGGTGTTATTGACAATTTTCCTTGCATAACTAACGTCGAGCGTAGAAGCGGACCAAGACACATGGTTGCTTGATGCCGTCGTCAGACGTCCTGGTCTGTGTGTTAAACTCAAGCCACGCAGCAGTACTGGTGAATTTGATTGGCACAATGGAGAATATGAAGGAGCAGAAGGCGTGCTAGTTGGAGTGTTGCAAGTTGGGTCAGACTACGTAACCACTTGCCAAGTGCATATCACACATTCACCGCGGCCTGATCTGCCATTGGAGGCATCTTCTGTGCCGATATTCAATTTGGCACCGATTCCCCCAGGATCGAAAGATCACTTGGCGGTGGCGTTGGATGGGGAGCTTAGAGGGCAGAAGGTCAGAATTATGGAATCGGACGGAGACCAGCTGGTTATCACGTCGGCGGACGAGGTGGACGGGAAAATTACATCGGCCCGAAGCGGACAGCTGTGTAAATGGGTGGCAAGCTGGCCTGATGCACGTTAATGTGGAGATATCAGTATTGTTTTTTTTTTTTTTTACAGTGATGATCCTGGCGACGACCAGGCATGTAAGTTCTTAGACTGTACTCGTTATGGAAGAATTGCTCCAAATTCTGATTTACTGTTAGCCACTAGTAACAGAACGACAATTGTATTCCATGAAATATCATGCAAAGTATACTAGAGGTAATTACAGTATGCACCAAATGTCAAAATGTAAAGTTGCTCAGGTTGACATAGTTTATCATGCATTTACCACCAGTCACCGTGGAAATATACCGAGCGACTTGATAGTGGCTACCATATAAAGTACAAAAAAAATTACCCACTTGATACAATAGCTAATCTTATGTTGGTCAATTTCATGGTACTCATATATGACAAGCGTGCCTCTAGTCGAGGATCTGAGCCTCAAAAGAGGCTTACCTAAACTGTTACAGTTGCCCCAAATTTTCCAACATCCGCCTCGTCAACTGCAAGATCCCCCACAATGGTCAAAGGTAAGCACAGTCGTCGGCATAACAGTGGCTCACGAATTCACACAAATTATTTAGTCTACAAGCCCGGCAAGGTGATGGTGGAAGTACTATGGCACTTGACGTTAGGCCAATGACCATATTATTCGCAGGTTGCCATTGTCCTTCAGGGACGTCAGGCAGGCAAAAAGGTGGTTGTTATCAAGCAATTGGATGAAGGTACCAAGGAACGTCCGTATCCCCATGCCGTTGTCGCTGGCATCGAACGGTACCCACGGAAAGTCACCAAGCGCATGGGGGCAAAAACTCTTGCGAAAAGGAGTAAGGTGAAGCCGTTTATTAAGGTGAGCCTCGTGAGTCTTAAATAGATGAAAGCCACTAATGAACGTTGGGCTGTCTTGGGTGGAAGGCTATTAACTACTCGCATCTATTCCCTACCCGATACCAGCTTGAGCTTGAGGGTCTTAAGGGTACGGTTTCGATAGACACGTTTAAGGAAATATCGCAACGTGAGGATGCTAAGAAGACTGTGAAGAAGCTGTTCGAGGATAGGTATACATCGGGGAAGAACCGGTGGTTCTTCACGCCATTGCGGGTGTGTTTTCTAGTCGCTCGTCTTTTGTTAGCTGTGCTCATGATGCTTGTCTGTAGTTCTGAGTGCAGCAGTTTCAAAGACTATGCTATGGGATTTTCATGATTGTACCTAAGCCTAAGCTGCCATGCTGCTTCAAAATTACGCACCTGCATACTCATCATGCTTAAAAGATTGAGTGTCGCGTTTAGTGGAGCTCATAATGAATTTATGGCTCTCTTTGCCAACATATTTTTTCTGTTCCCTAGGCGTCTGGGTATGACGACATTCGAAGTATTGTTCAACATTCTGCTACGAGCATATTGTATTGGTACGTACGCAATGACATGCAATGTAAGTTTCATTTTTCGTATTGTGGAATACCTTTGCCTTGGGTGTTATAGGAGAAACTCAGCTGAATTGACCGCAAGTCGGACAAGGGTGCCTATCTGCAACTTCTCGTTATATTACACCAGTATCTGTGTGAAACCTGCGTGGTGGCCATAAGTGTGTGGAAGCTTAACACCAATGTGAGCCTCGTGTTTTCCTAGTGGTGCGTGCCAGCCATAGGACATATGGAAGACTCCAAGCCCGTGACCACAGACGCAGACTGAGAATCAACGGGCTGACCTATAACTCTCCCGATTAGATTTGGAAGAAATCCTATACATTCTCCAAAGCTGAAATTTTTCATCTCACCGATTATAACCCGGCGCAAGATCAATCCCTTACCGGCAGATCTGTATATTTCCCCCTCATCTTGATAATCGGCTTACTTACATATTGCAGAAGTAGAATCATCAGAAAGAAGTGTCGTGGAAGAATAGGTGGAAGAATAGGATGATGACATTTTTTACAGCCGTGAAGCGCTTCTGATACGCGCCCTGCACGGGATGAAAAAAGTTTGCGCTTCTAAACAGGATTATATTCTCTTCGAAGAGCTGTCACAGATGACATAAAAAAATGCTCAAAGGTCGTTTTTTTGTTCTTCCACGATTGCAAATACAATCCGATTCCAGATGGCGTGTGGGGGGATGTCTAGTCTTCTGATAGAGATTACCCGATGTTGGGGTGCTGCATAGAGGAACGTGAGGGATTCGACTTCTTTACGTTGTACATGTGCAGCTACGCCATTTGCGTGCAAGATGCGGTTAGCGACTGGGAGCGGGGGCTGCAACGCCTTGGAAACGTTTAATCAAGCCACTACTTTGACACCAAAATGCAGAAAGACGTACGAACCACTACGGTTTATCCGGGTCGTCAGTCAAATCCATCTAGATTCCTCGTGTCCTCCGTGTTTAGACATAATTCGGCAGGGAGAAAGATAAGGCTGGTTTATGTGGCACGTTCGATCCATTCATCGCGAACTAGTCCAACACTGAAAAAAAAAATTTGTTAAGAGTACGTCAGTGGCAGGACAATGGAATGGCTCGAAATTTGCATACCTTGACGTAATTCCGCGAGGCTGTTTAGCATTTTGACATGATGCGGCGTGGAAGAATAGAGTATATCAAGTTGATCGACACGCTATCATTATGGAGGGACAGCAGTCGTTGACAACAGGGGTAGTCTTATTCACCATTCATCAGCGAGGACGTTTATGGTAATGGTAAGTGGATTGTTGTAGAGTGTATGTTAGTCGTCTTTATTAAGATGCAACGCTGATTGGACGTGGATGACCTGTAGGCTACAGCCAACGCAGACATCGATTGTGTATACCAGAGTCTAATACAGCGAGTCCAGGGATCATAGATGATCTGTCACAATTTTAGGTCTGGAAGGGTAAACTGTCCATTTGTTTTCTCACAATGTCAATAGCTAGATTTGTGCACGCAAAACTGCCCACTCCACAGACAAATTTTTTGGCCAGACCACATTTTTATTCCTGCAGTAAGCGTTAGGATATGATAATACGCCGTGGAGCCGCGAGCCTAGCTGTGAGTTTTGCATATTAAAGTTTCAAGATCGGATCATACAACTGATTGACGACAGAGGGCGCGAAGCAAAGTACTGTAAGATTTGTTAATTGCAACTCTGGTACTGCGTATTATTACTCTGAAATTAAAACGAAAACATATTAATATCAAATACAGAAGTGATATGATGGCGCAATAGCATAGCCTTGCATAGGGAATGTTGCCCGTCTGGACTGGCAAACCGAATTGAGATGGCAGCCGTACAAAGTCAAGTTGGCACAATCCAGATGAGCAGCGTATATATTCAAAGCACCTCGGCAACCAGTCAGATTTTGAATTCTGCTGTGGTGGCATTTTGCACATTCAACGAGGAAGCTTGGTTCGTCGGAGCGCTAAAGCGAGTGGCGCTCACATGCTTTGGACGCGTGTTCCTGACTTGCTTCAAATTTGATTGATCCCCCGCATTGTGTGTTCATCTCGGACCTTGGAAATTTTCAAGATCTTGAACGTTTTCGATTAGGGGGTGTCAGGACACGTGGCAAGCGACAGGTACTGGCAGATAAGCGGCAGATAAGCGGCAGATAAGAAAGATCGGACGGCCCAGTAATCCATTGTTCTATTAATTCTAGCGTGGTTTCTTGGGTGGCGCCATTCTTCGGATGTGAAAGCCAGGTACCAGATGTGAGATATGAAGAAGAAGGCCCTGGTAGGACAGTTAACGTTCAGTCAAAAACATCTGGTCCGGGGATACAAGATCTAATATCTATCAGTGGTTCTTGACTGGCGTCATCCATTCTTCCGACGTAGCATTCCGAAAGAAGCAACGAGAACTTACCAGTTGAACAGGGTACATGTTTCGCATCTGTCAGACGAACAATGGCGTTGCATTGTTGTTCGCCAATCGGGAAAGAATCTAAGCCAAAGATTAGTGAGTTCAGCACTTGAAATTGTTTCTTTGCGGAGTGAATATTTTCCTGAGCTCCGCGTCACGCGTGACGCGCCACAGGATAAACGCCGTGTCCGACTTGCCGGAAAAATTGGTCATGAAGGAGTTTTGAACCCAAGTCTGATGCCGACTCTCATCTTGGAGAACAAAAGCTTGATATGTCGGTAATGTTCTCCAAGTCCACACCTTTCCAGCTGGAGTGGCTGATGCGCAGCATGGGTAATTAATCCATCAGCGAGAACACGAATGATAATTCCCAGTGAATGGCTTGACACAGGTCGACACGATAGCACCGCATCGGAAGTTTCCACTGCGCATTGAAAGACCAGACGCTCGCGTTCCACACCAACGTGTAAGAATCACAATTTTTGCATTGCAATTCACTCACTATACGGGGTTATCCGTTTTCTGACACTTCATCCACCGTGGAAGTCTCCGCCAATGTCCTCCTGTTGAAATAATCCGCTTCCAAGCATATCTAGGCCAATGGCGACCATTTTCATAAAGTATGCATCAGGGTTCCCATAGATTTTCCGGGTAGATTCCTTCGAGCTACGCGGTGCCCTGATTAGGCCTCGTTCACCCATACAATTAAGGAATACATGTGCGAACTCACGCCTACAGTATTCCCGCGAGCTTTTTTGGTACGTATCACAGCGCATCCTGGATTGAAATGCGTCAACTGAACACTGATTGCCCTTTAAAAATTGTACGTAAATATCACACCATCACTCACTTCGCGTCTTTCATTCCATGCTGTGCACAGACTGAGAAAATCACTTTTCCGTGCCACGTTATGAAATACATTCCTGGGGTATAAATTCAACGTCTGAATCCAATGGCTGGAGCACTCACCAATACCTCCCTTTCCATGGTGCGTCAGGCTTGTAGATCACTTTGGTGTACAAGTTTTTAGAAAGATCACATGATTCTTACAGGCCCTCCCTCCCCTCCCTCCCCATTTAAACGCTGTTCTCAGCGGAAGGCGAAATTCACGGCGTGCGCACGAACTCCGCGATCCTCTTTGGCAGCATTTTCAATCTTTCTTGGCGGGAAGAGGGTATCGCATTGCATTGGATGGCGATAGCCTAACTTCTCCAAACATGCGCACGGCTTGCGATCCGTTTTCGCCAAGGGCGAATGAGGCCTTTGCTGCAGCCACGGCAGGCCGCGTTGGCGTTAAGTGGGGTGGACCCAGAGCGGTTTGTGATCCATACGGCATTTCCCTCGCTCATTAATGACGGTAACAATCATTTGCGTAGCATCCCTTCCTTATGGGGGCGTACGATAGATACCAGCGCTTTGTTGTGCTTAAAATTGTTTCTTCGAGTGGCGGGGAACTCGCAATCATCCAGAGACTCACCTCGCCGACGGCCCGTCATGACGCCAATAACCACACAATTCCAGTCCTTGAATATCTGCATGCGGGAGACTGGACATTTATCGTTATGCCATCGTGGGAACTCACTCTTTTAGACTGTATTCCAATATCGACAGCCGCCGACTTTGCTTCGATAGCCGTTCAGTGCTTTCAGGTATGTAATTCTGAAAGTCCGCTTCGGTGATGACTGTGACCGATTTCGATTGGCACCGATCCCAGGGCCTCGCATACATGCACAAGCAAAGAATTGCGCATCTAGACATCTACCCTTCAAATATCTTGACAAATCACGTTGCGCACAGGCCGAGGGGACCGTTCCTGCGTTGCTTTGATTTCCGATTGGCATTTATTGACTTTGAGTTTTCGGTGCGCGTTTCGCCGGAAAATCCATTGGTTGATGTGCGGTGCCTTCCGCCTACATATCAATCCCTTCCGGAGGTCAAGGCACGGAGAAGCCACGTGAATCCATTTGCAGCCGATGTCAGTACATGTGCGCCTGGCGCGTACTCGCACATGCTAAGTTAAGATACCAGATATTCGCATTGGGAAGATCTCTCAAGGATCACATGAGGGCTCAAACTGGATTCGAAAGGGAGAAAACAGTGGGTCGGCCATATATTCACAGTGACGTCTCTCTTATCTGTTTATTATTATTATAGAACGGACAACCTTCTTCACAGGAGCTTCGCTATAGAGCCTCTCGATATTTGGCGCTTTTAGAGCGAATGACTAGCAGCGATCCCGCAGGCCGGCCATCCATTGAACAGGCCCTGCAAGAACTACGGAGCATCGCGCCTAATAACTAACATCAGGAGGAGCTTTCCCAGGTAGATAATAAAAATAATAGAATGAAGCTTCGTTCTATAGAGGTGTGGGCTTATGTTTCATTTCGTTCCTTGATGTTACTGTCTTATCATTGTTGAGGCTTGGGAATCTCCGGAAAGCGCGCGCGGTTGCAGATTCCCGCTGTGTGAGGAGCAGTCGCCAAATCAGGTGAGGGGCGACGTGTAAAAGTGAAAAGATGGTAATGCTACCAATCAGCATGCGGGAGGATATTGAGGCCCCCTCACACGTCTGCTGCGCTCACTGGGTCCATGGAACGGGTTCCTAATCGTATATGTCTATTCGCGAAGACGCTTGTGACGCGTCGGAAGTTCCCGGGGGCCGGTTGTGTCGTCCCACTGTCCTTCGTCGGAGACTGAATTAAGGGCTTGAGCTCGTTGAGCCTTGCTGGTCCTTGGTCTCCTCATTTCTTTTTTCTGGCACAGTTCTGTGCACAGTTCCGACCTGTTTATCACGCCCCAGTGAACAAGTGGTCTTGAAGAGCAAGCACGCTTTGAGCCGGTGACAGAGGGAGGCTGCCTCATCGCTTGTGAGCGGAGCCAAGCCTCATTTGCATGCAGCGTGTCTCGATGGACGTCAACGCTAGTTCAAGTCATTCCCAGCCTCATGGAGGCGCAGGATCGTAAGCCTTTGGTTTTCCTCGCGTGGTTTTACGTGTAAAATTGCAGCTCGCGAACTCCACAGTCAAATTAGATCGCGTGTCACTGTCGTGTGTGCTGAGGTGTGTTCCCCCCCCCCTTCCCCGCCGTGCCCAATATTTTTTTTCCTGTGCACATAGCTGATAAATTTGAGAAAAGTGTAAGCGGTTGAAGCTAAAGTGCGACAGGTAACGAGAGCCGTCCCTTTAACATGGCTGGCTATGAACCCTCCCTAAAGTACGAGTTTTTTTTTTCAACCAGACGGACACCATGTAGTTCTTGTTTGAAACGAGATACCGTTCCACGCTGTACGTACTCTGCTGCTGCAGCGGAAAAAATGTGAGAACAACTTATCACAATTTTTCGTCACGACTCTGAGTTCCTATGCCACACTTCAGTGATGTCCAGAGCCTTCACAACCGTGTCCTTGTCCTCGAGGCCCAGCTCAGTCAGCTCATGTCGGGGAGGTTAAAACTATCATCACACGACTTGGATCACGCGCTGCTCGCTGTGGGGTCTTCGGGAAGCTCTGTTCTCGTCCCATTGGATGATGTGGCGGGTATTTGGCTAGAACACCTTGATTTGGGACGCGATAGCGGCGTGGAGCTCCATCCTGCGTTCGAGTCTGACGCACATGACAAGAGAGATCATATCCGCCAAGAGGCGTCTCCGTGCTCTCATGGTGACTCTGTCCACAGCAGCCCACATCCCGCCTCAGCTGCCTCCGCCACTCTTTCCTCTCCCCACTCTTTCCCTCATCTCCACTTGCATCCGCGTTCAGTGACGCCTGCACTATTGGCGCAGCTGCCTCCCGGACCGCAGCGGCCGATTTTACTGGACGTGCTAAGCTCCGTCTTACGCATGCACCCTTCTATCAACTTCCCTCATTTTCGCGCACGTGTTAACGCCATGTTCATTGACGGCAGTTGTCCGGAGGAAATTGGTATTGGTCCATCGCGTGCCGATCACGCGGAGAAGCCGACCCTGAGCTTCTTTGCCGCCGCCACCGCTGGTTTCGCTCTGGCCATCCAATGTTCTTCCAACGGCGCAGACGATTCGTCCCCACGTGCATCTCAAACGTCACCATCGTCCCCGACATCGTGTTCGACCCCATCGGTGTCGTCCTTTCTCACGCTTTCAGCTCGGGTCCTGGATCTTATCGAGGACACCATGTCGTATGATCTGGATTACCTCCACGCGCTTGTACTCCGTTGCCTTTGTATGCTTCATGATGGGATGCCACGTGTAAGTCAGGCTGTATTTGCGACGGTAGGCAAGATGGTCAACGTCGCGCGTTTAATGGGTCTCGCACGGGATCCGGACGAATTCACGTGTGGCGCAGCGGCCAAATACTCGCTATGGGAAGCGGAGATGCGCAGGAGGATGTGGTGGGACGTGTTCTATTATGACTTGTAAGTTGTTCTCGCCATCGTTCCTCATCGTTTGGTTTGCGTTAGCTGTTTGCGGATCGCATGAGCGTCGCGCATATTCTTCTTGTGAGTTAACCCTGCGTTACCTCCCGTACCACAGGTTCATTTCGGATTGTATGGGGTTTTCACCTCTCATTTCGGACGACCAACATACTTGTCGGATGCCAACTGACGTCGATGAAGATGCGTTTGTTCCCAAGTCGGTCGCGTTACCTCAGCCTGCGGAACAACTAGGTGCGAGCAACTTCTCGTACTTTGTACAAAAGTGCAAGTGAGTATGGTTCATCGTTGGCTAGTTTCATGCCAATCCTTTGTGGCTTCCTTTCCATGCATGGCTGTCCTGTCTGACTCTATAACCTCACTAGACTTGCACAGCTGGTCAAAAATATGAAGAAACGCGTTTGTCACGATCCATCCTCTTCATCCAGTCCATCAACGTCGGTACCTTCAGAGCCCTCCCTCGACATTGTTACCCAGGCTGAGTCTGAAATCCAACAATACCTCCTCGACCTTCCTCAGGCATTTAAGCTAGACGTTGATGCAGACTTCACCGATCCTGCATACATTTCATCGACTCTACCTTCACCTGCTTCCGGGATACCACCTCCCCATTTAATCATTCAGCGTTGTGAACTTGTTTCGACCGCGCATCAGTTGGTGCTCAAACTATTTCATCCGTTTCTTCGACGCTCAAACGTGCGCCCACCGGACAACGCTATGACTGCTTCCATCAATGCATGTCACGCAATCATTCATGCAAGCAGGATGGCCCAGGATGTGTGGCAGTGTCACGGAGGCGGCGGACTCGGAGGACAGTTTAGTAGCGGTGTTTATAACATCCCTTCTTCGCATGGGGTGTTCTATCCTTTTGCTCGGCAACTGTTTGATGCAGCAGTCGTTGCAGCGCACGTTGTTATTCAGGCGCCACAGTCAGTGGTGGCAAAAGTCGCTCTTGACGATGTGCGCGTTGCCTTAGACGTACTTCGTGATCCTAGCATCGCTACCGGGCGTGGGCGGGCACCCTCGAGAGGCGGCATAGAGGGGTGTCCTAGCGAAGCTGTCACCATCGTGGAGATGATGCTGAGGAAGGCTGAGATGGCGAAACGAAACTATATTCCGATGGCGGCGGGGATCAAGAGAAAGCATGAGGAGTTGGATGACAATATTGCCAAGGGCTTTTGGTTGCCGTATGTTGGAACAGGCGTAGCAACCGAGTCACCTTCTGGCGGTTCGAATAGGTCGAGCGCAGCTGCTGTCACGCCCGTGAATGGACACCTGCAAGGGTCACCAAGGGCGAAGTTGGTAGACAAGCCATTTGCACCAGAAATTCAGCCACACCATCCAACCCTGCAGCATCGTAGCTCAATGGCATCGATATCTACGCGTGAAAGGGATAAGGAACGCAAATATTCAACTGTTGGTATCAGATCACGGCCGAATACAGGCTCTGTACCTGACCTTAAATCCCCGGGAGGGGGCTCTCGTCGACAGGATTGTTCTGTACCGATGTCACAGCAGCAACAACCAGCTGACCCAGGTAACTATGGGAGACCGGCGTCCACTTCAGGACTAACACCGACAATTGTGCCAGAAGCAGTCTCGAGTTCGACTGGAGAATTTTCGCTTTCAGCTCCGTATGGAATGGAGGATAGGCAAATGGTTGATATGGATGTTTCTCCGACAACATCGAGATTTCCCTCACAACCGCAACCACAATCACAACCACCGCAACCACCACAGCCACAATCGCGGAGTTATCCTTCACACTCATTCCAGCCGCCGAGCACATCTGGGCCCCAACACCAATCCATGTACGATTCTGGCCCATACGTGTTAGAGCCAGGTCGACCACAACCGCCAACATCATATTATGTCCCGTATCAGCCACCGCTCGTTCCTCCACCACAATCATTTCGGTCAATTAGCGGACATGGGCAACCACATTCTCAATCGCATGCCCCGCAGCAACCACAACATCTAGACATGATGAATCTCCTCCCGAGTCAGAACGCGATGGACACTTCCGATATACCACGCATCGCTAAGCAAGAGGAGGGCACAGACAGACACGATGCGCAGCACCACCCAGCAGGCTCTTCATTTACAGTCCCCGAAGCGTGGAGTAACTCGGGAATTTCCCGATTTGCAGGTCAGACACCTTGGGATCCAGGGTACAATTATTAAAAGATGGATGTCTTGTATTCGGTTGCATATCTCTTAGATGGGATAACTATCCCTCCCTGTTTTTTCACTCACAGTTCTCGTCACTGCTTTCAAGTTCTACTTGCGGACCCGTCCTTTATTTTCACGCAAACTGCTGCTCAAATCCTCATCTGTACCAATGATTGTCTTCTCGTTACCCAGGATAAAGTGTATCATTCAAAGCAAATCCTCTAGTTTTCTCTCTATCATACTTGCATTGTTGAATGTCTCACGGTTGAACTAGTAATAAAATTTAAATGTGCGTTGTATGCTGAGATCTTCGAGCCTAAGTCAACCCACGGTTATCACACTAATATAGAATTGTTAGCAAATATTGGATCCGAGTTCGCCGAGTTGGGTTCCACTATTACAAACCGGACCCCAGGCAGCTTAAGAAGACTAATGACTAGTTTCATCTTGAGCATAATAATAAAACTACTTCTTTGTAAAATGGGGTTCAGTGCTTGGCAAGGGCACAGCTCAGGGTCGTGGGATGTGCAAAACAGCTTTCGAGGCCGGCAGCGCTGGTCGAGGACGAACATGACCGTAGGCAGGTTAAGTAGCCATGCTGTGAAGCGAAGACCCATCAATAACAGTTCCATCCGAACACATTCTCCTAGACTCGTTGACATATGTACTTAGCAGCCTGACGATGCGACGTAAGTTCTGGCTGTACTTGGCCGACACTGGAACGACATCTAATGGGCCTAAATTGTTGCGGACCCACACCTCGAGAGAGGAGAGCTTGGCCTTGGCCTCTTGTACCTTCTCTTCTTCTGTTCGCACGTTATCGGGACTTAGCTCTCGAACATCGTCCCGTAATTCCTGATGGGCACCCAAAAGATCCGCCTTATTTGCAATGACAAGCCTGCATTTGGCGCTCAGTCCCGTCTTGTAGTTTTCTAATTCGTGCCTGAGCACGTCAAGTTCATCCCACGGTTGCTTTCCATTGAGATCCACGACATATGCCAATGCTCTGGCGCGTTCGATGCTGCGCAGGAAACTGTGCCCTAGCCCGACATTTTCCGATGCCTTGGCAATGAGACCAGGATTATCTGCAATGGTGAACCGGAAGACTTCCTGCAAAGCTCGACCGTTCCGTGGTTTTCTCGCACTTTCCTCCACACCGAGATTCAGCGCTTTACGTTCGCGGTCGCGATCTACTGATGTTTCTTCAACGACGCCGCCCCCGTCGAAATCTCCGCCCTGCAGTACCCGCACGGTTCCAACTTGTGGATTTAGGGTCGTGAATGCATAGGACGCGACCTCGGCTCGCCGTTTCGTTAATGCATTGAGTAGCGTGCTTTTTCCTGCGTTGGGAAAACCCACAAGGCCGACATCTGCCACGAGCTTAAGCTCGAGTTCAAGCGTTACGCGGGTACTGTCATGCCCTCGTGTCGCAAACTTTGGAGAACGATTGATTGATGTAAGGAAGTACGGATTGCCATACCCCCCGGATCCTCCTGGTGCGACGAGAATCCCTTTATTTTGGGGTTTCGATATGCCCAAAGGTCTGTTGGCTTGTTCCTGTTCTTTCAACTCCTTCTGGGCTGGATTTGTATCATCTATGGCTTCGAACTCGATAAATAGGGGGGTCTGCCGTCGAGACAATTCAGCTGCCCTTCTTTCCCTTTCCTCGGAAGCAAGGCGAGCTTCTGCCTCCCGAAAAGAATCTCTGCCAATGTTATCTTCCTCGTACTGAGGGTAATGTAGCCACCGCCGCTCCCGTCGTTTCTCTCGTCTTTCTTGAAAGGTTAACCCCAAATCATTATAAGATTCTTCCTCTGCCTCCCACGCATCCTTTGCTCTGCGAGAATCAACTACCTCACGAATGATGGTTCCGTAAGGGACATGTATCGTAACATCGGATCCTGCGCGCCCGTGTTGCCATGTACCTTCTCCATTTGCACCAGATCCGGCCACGACGCGCTTTGACAGTCCGGATAGTGATGTGAGATGAGGCGAAGGCGCAATGTATACGGATCCTCCGTTTCCTCCGTTTCCTCCGGAAGGTGGTCCGAATGGTTTAAATTTTTCTCTGTGAAACGCAGCGCATCCATCTCCACCTTTCCCTATAACAGAAAGACCACATGGATCAGTAGAATCGAATTACATCATGATGGTGCTTACCACCGCGAACATTAATGACCAGATGGTCGAGAAATGTTCGACCCTATCATAAGCACCTGAATAAGTAAATTTTCAAGAACGCATCCGAAATACAGTGAAGCAGCTCACTTGCTGCCGTCGCTTCCAGTCTGTACGTCGTTTTCGTCGCAGAAAATCCTCATTGTCAGGTTCTAACTGTTTAGAATCCTTCGCAGCCACACCATGATCGCTTTGCCAAATCCGATGGTTGTTTGTTGTGGTCAGCGTGCGTCGTGAGACATGGGAAAGGACGGGTAGACGAGCTTGATGCACATGGAATTCATGACGCTGTATTGCTCGCCTTGACATGAGATGCGCAAACAAACTCGTATTCTTTGCGGAATTGAGCCATGACCCGGGAGCCTGGCACATCGATTTTGAACCTTTGGAGTATGGATAGAAGCCGCAGCATGTTGAAATCGGTATGCCCTGGGGAGATATATATTATGTGCCTGTGGAAACATGTTAGGAAGAGGAAATGTAAAGAGATATGATTTATTTTTCTTGCTGTTTTCTTTTAACATTGTTCCATTATTTGTTAGTGTCTCTCATCAAATTCCTACCCACTTCTACACCAATTTTGTCACCCAAGTCGAAAGGAATTAAGTCCTGGACATCATACACTGTCCATCCCACCACCAACATCATTCTGAGTCAAGAAATCAACCCCACAATTATAGGGATATGGGGCTTGGGGTTGGATGTGGAAAAATAATGTCCATAAATGCTCTGGATAGAAAGGGGGGTTAAATCCAAAGTTGTAGAGCTTGTTGTATTGAAATGTGTCTGTAATAATGGTGGATTGATCAATTGGAAAGGGGGGGAAATGTAGGATAAAGTTGAGGAGAGTTGACTCATTTGGGCTGCATATATGCAGGCCCCTCATCTTGGATGAATATTTTGAGGTATTTGAAAGGAGGTCATGCTCCCCCAGCTCATAATTGTGTTTGTGACTCAATTTTGCTCCTTTAATCTCATGTATTTTTCCAAGAATAACATGTCCCAAAACTCCTGAAATCTTTTGTATTTAAGAAGCACATCTACAAGACATATATATCATCAAGTTTTACAGTTATTTTTTGAGTTTTTGAGTCCAATCCTTTTTCAAGAGTGTTTTTATCACTCTCTGCTCAAGTCTACTTGCTGCTGCATCTCTTAATTTGTATCAACACATGCACTTCTTCTTTTGTTCTATTCATTCCACAAGCATTCCTTATACAGTCAGTCACTTCTGTCTATTGCATGTAGATGCTATCCAGATATTACAGAATATGAGCTGTGTCATCACACATACCCAATTATGCTAGAGTTGGGGCAAGAGTTTTCCATCCATTTGTCCATCCATTTGTCCATTGCAAGTGCAGTTTTTTCTGTAGCTGTAACTTCTTGGTACCTCTGCATAGTGTTTTCCCAGCCCATACCAATAGCATACCAAAGGTCTCCCTTCTTTGTTGAGAAATGGCTTCTAGATCCACCACCAGCATTTAAGTTCACAAATTTGTTACCACTCTATGCCCTTACTGACCCTCGACAGACAGTCCTTAATGTTCTGTGTTGTACATGTTGAAAGGACATATTTTTCTTAAGTTTCCATTCCTGTTTCATTCTATTTTTTATGACTATCATACAGACATTATCACAATCCCAAAATCATATCTCTTTATTTTCAATTTCATTCTCTTTACAAAGTCCAATATACACAAATCATCCTGACATGCAAAGGCCATGCATGAGACACCAAGATTGACATACAGTGACTCACAAAACTGAGTCAATGTTTGATGCTTTTGGACTATTCATTGAATAGCTTTGAATGTAAAACATATATGAAAAAAGTGTTGGTGCATCAAAGAAAGAATATAACGAGGGCTATGCAACCATTAAAACATTATGTAATTCCAATCAAGGGTGATGAAGATATGGGCAATTCAATTCAAGGGCCCAATGATTCAGTTTTGTGAGAGGGTATCAGAGAAATAGTAAGTTGCAATTCTAGTACTTGGTATTGCCCCCCTTAGCCTTAATTACTGCCTCAAGTATTCTAGGCATACTCTCTATCAAATTCTGACACACCTCTGGTGGTATGTTATTCCATACCTCCTCTACTCTCTCCCAAATTTGCCAAACTCCCTTGGGTGGTGTTGGATACTCCTTAAGCCTGTTTTTTTGCATAATCCCAGAGGTGCTCAATAGGATTCAGGTCTGGAGACTGTGCAGGCCAATCAAGGAGAGTGATATTGTTATTTTCCATCCAGTTCTTGGCCTTCTTTGACTTGTGCTTTGGGTCATTGTTCTGTTGAAAAATAACCTGTTCCTCAGGAATTCTACTTGTCCTCCAGGCGGGGCAGTAGGTGGTCCTCCAAAATGGACACAAACTGATCAGCATCCATCTTCCCCTCAATCTCTGCAAGCTGGCCAACACCATTCCATCCCATACACCCCCATACCATAGTGTTTCCCCCTCCAAACTTGACTGTCCCCTGCACCACTCTCTCAATCAACCCCTCCCCCTTCTATTTCCAGACCCACTGCCTCCCATCTGACCAAATGACCCTCTTCCAGTCTACAGTCAACTCTCTATGCTTCAAAGCAAAGGCCAACCTCAGCTGTCTATGCCTTGCACTGAGGAAGGGCTTTTTCTCTTCACCACAGCCTTGAATGAATGTTTCCTGAGAACTCTTCTGACTGTTTCTGAGGAGACTGGGTGGGGGTTAATTGTATTGATGTGTTTGGTAACCTGAGTAGCATTGGCAACTCTGCCAGTAGCAATTTGTGATAAATTACCATGTTGATCTCTAGAGGAAAGCTTGGGGGGACAACCTCCAGAGGAGCAGGGCTGGTTGGTATGGAGACTTCTGAGAGTCCTGGATACTGTGGACTGGCTGAGCCCAAGTCCTGAGGCAATAGTGCAAGTGGAATGACCATGAGAGGCCAAGGAGAGGATGTTTTCTTTTTGAGCAGAGGAAGTAGGGTGCATTGGAGTGTAGTGAAGTTCTGGACATGTTGGAGGGGATTAAATACCTTAATTTGAGTTCTCATGAAAGATAAGGTTACCATAGTAACCATCTATCAAGGGTTGCATGTTATATAATAGATGGAGCATCAGATTCTGATTGTTCTGATACCCTCTCACAAAACTGAGTCAATGGGCCCTTGATTTGAATTGCCCATATCTTCATCATCCCTGATTGGAATTACATAATGTTTTAATGGTTGCATAAATCTGATCAGATTCTTTCTTTGATACACCAACACTTTTTTCATATATGTTTTACATTCAAAGCTATTCAATGAATAGTCCAAAAGCACCAAACATTGACTCAGTTTTGTGAGTCACTGTATTATCTTTTTCACCTGGCCTTTCCTTTGTTCTATGTTTAACAACTTCTTCTCATCATTACTAACTGTTATTCTATTCTTGTACTAATATTCCCACTCCACACTTCTTCCTCCTATCTTGACTCATTCTCACTTATCTGCTTTGCCAGATACTCCTTTCTTGCTTCCTTCCTTGTACCTTTTGTTCTCATGCTTTGTCATGCACCATCCCTATTCTTACCAATCACCTCTATCACATCATTTTGCATCGCACTTGCATTGTTGCTGTAGACATGTATATGAAGGCCTCTGTCCCTCTCTGTGAAATAGCAAGTCACCAAGTTATTCTCCAAGTTTAAGTCACACTCAAGTCAAGTTCAAGTCCAAGTCAAGACCTGATACTTGATTTCTTGACTTGGACTTGACTTGACTTGAGTGTGACTTAAACTTGATCAGAAAGTAGGTAAGGTATGTACATGTATGCTAATTAAAAGTGGTAGGGATGACAGATCAAGGAGGGAGGAAAACTGCAAATGAAGAAAAAGATTAGCAAACTGTAAATACATGATGAAACTTGTTTCCAATTTGCATGGGATTTCAGGTAGCAACAACATCATGCTAATCCTTTCAGAAGGTGATCCTGAATGGCTGGGAATAGATTGACCATAGAGTCCAATGGTATTACATGTTGACTTAAGCTTTGGGTAAGTAGAATTGGTTTGGCCATTGAGTTCCTTGGAAAAGATGGGAATAGTGACAGGGAGAGTCAGGGTACTTTTTTCTAAGAAAAGATTGTGATCAGACCTGCTAATTGATTGTTTCACTAAATATCAATAAAGTGATTTGGGAAACTCGATTGGTAACAGGAGGTAGAATAGAGCTACAGACATACTGAGAAGTATCTCTACCAGGCATGCCATTGAGCCCACCATGAAATACACATATAATAGCTCTTCAATGGCATAAGTGTCATAATGATTGAGATCAGAGAGCTTGTGATGAAGATGAGCAGGACTAGGATATGTTAATGTGATTGGGAAGTGGCATTTGACATGTCCTTCATTATGTTGTGATTCAATAGAAAATCAAGAGTGAGTTGAAGGGAGATTATTGATAATGATGATGTTATAATTGATTGATAAGACAATGAGATGGCTTGTCACTGCTATTTCACCTTGTGAACTATCTGCTGCATGGTTCCATCACTTTCCTATCTCAGCTCCTCTGCTGTTCCCACTAAGCTATTTGTCAGATATCTAATCACTGCTGTGACATCTTCAGTCTTTTGTGGACTTGGGTCTATGATTCCCTGCAGGCACTCATTGACAACAGTCACCACAGTAGAAACAATGGAGTGGTCTGCTAGGTCATTGAGTAAGGTTGAAACTGCTCTTGTACCTTTCTCTGGTATTTTTTATCTTGTCTGAGACTCCACAAGGTGAAGTAGTGCCACCTGACATTCTGATGGGAGTTTTTTGACAAGCAGAAAGTCATGTACCATTACTGGATCAAGGACACTCATTGTATATTCTGCATCATCCCTTCTGGCATTCTGGGGGCCAGATCACATCCAGTGTTGACTATCAGGCTGTTGCTGCAACCATGGGCAGGCAGTGTGTGCCCTTTGCTAGTAGCAGCTATTGGTGGGGATACCATTTTTGCTGCATTCTAGTAGTTCTACACTGATGCTGCAGTCTGCTGGGTTCTCTGTATATAGCTAGAAGGTTTTTCTGTGGTATATTAGGGGTTTTTTTTCTTGTTGGACTAGGACCATGGGAATGTTTGTTATGGTGTGGTGGTGGTCCAAGGAAAAAATTGGTAAATGCTTTAACAAATATCAAAGTATATTGATGGAATGATGATGCAGATATACATATCTGGAGTACAAATGGTGAATACTCTATCAAGGAGTGGACTCCAACATTATTGTGTATTTGCTTATGTAATAAGCACCATACAATCAACAATACACAGGGAAGTAAGTTACATACATTCAATAGCAATTGGTCAAGGCCAATGGCAAGGTCACAAGCCTAAGAGGAAGTAAGGTCTCTCTCAGGGTGGAGTAAGATATTCAGGTGGTATCCTTATGTTGGATGATATAGAGAAAAGAGGAGACTCAGAAAGCCTCAGACACAGACACAGACACAGACACAGACACAGACACAGACACAGACAGTGGATGTATGGCAAAGACAACCCATGTAGTTACAAGTGGTGCCTATATGACCAAACTGTCCACAACAATGTACTATGCAAATATAAATTAACACTTAGTTTGTGAAGAAGACAAGGCAATGTTAGGAGGATTATTGTAAGTGAACTCAATGATGGGAGTTGTTCTGCCCAGTTGTTCTGCATACATGGAGGTATTGTTCCAATATTTGGTTTATATATTTGGTTTGACCATTGCCTTTGGGATGATATCCCAAGATGAAATGAAGTATCATATCAAAAGCCTTACCAAGGACCTAAAGAATGTTATTTTATATTCACAAAGGAGCTTAAATAATCACAGCTTGCAATCAAAAGAAAAGAAACAAAATAAAAGATAAAGAAGAAAAACAATAAACCAAAACACACATGCATGGCTCAACAATCAAGGAACAAATCACTTCAGCTCATGGACCAAAAATCAGGATGACACACACCTCATGGACCCACAAACAACTGCATATATGCAACCACATTCATCCATGCATGGTTGATCACACATGGGCACCAACAGCTAAGTGATAGCTACTGAAAGGACTCAATAGGACCTAGCAAACATTTCCAAAATGTATGGACCAGAACCAAATCCTTGCCAAGCCATCAGTACTTGCATCCCATTTGGGACAGCTGCAGACAATCAAACTCACCATCATCAACTTATTTTGTATCTTTTTTCCTTGTTTCATCACATAAAACTATGTTGACCAATTCAACCTGTAGTTCTGTGATGACTCAAACATACTCAGAAGAATTTTTCCCAATAGATTACATGTATCTAACCCCATCTCAAGGATATCATCCCCCCACTTCCTAAAACACATTCCATAGTTATTCCATTATCCTGATTGCTTTCATTCTCATTAGGTAGGTATCACAGTAGCTAGAACATTTAAATAGGCTTGTAGTTCAGACACAAATTTAAAGCAGTATAATCTCCACGGTGTGAGTAAATTGTCTCCCTACATTGCTCAGCTATCACTTCTCTGATAAAGAATCATCACCAGCTGTTCTCTCAGATAAGAAGCTATCTACTGGAACTAGTAACTCAAAAACTGTTAAGTTGCTGCTCAAAATCTTATCTATGCTTGTGTACTATTGCACATGAGCATTAGACACTGAACTTTGATTGCACATCAGTGCCTCGAATACATCAGTATACAGTTGCTTAATAACTCATCAGCTGCTGGTCCAAGCACCTTAAAGAACAAAACCAAAATACAAATAAAATAAACAAGTTATAAAAATTTCTCTTTAAAAATATTCTCATTACTTTTTATTAAAGAAGTGAGAGACAAACTCTGAACCTCTGTCTAAGGTTCTGTGTGAGTATATACCATGTTTAGAGAAGACATGTAAGATGAATAAGTTTACAAGGTTGGGTAAAGTGACCATATTGTAGGTTGGAATGAATATCACTTGTTTTGTTGGTCTATTGACTTATATGAACTGCATAAAATGTTGGTATGGGGCTTTATTGGATGTATTTTGACATGTTTATCTTTTTGTTTCTTGAGGCAACTGTTGATGGAGCTTAAGGATTGTATAAATTTTATTATGTGGGGAACTGAAACTAGTGCTCAGAATCAAAAGTCAGCACTAAATGTTTGTGAACAAATAGTAAGTAGGGTAAGGTGTGATATGTAATAAGAAAAGTGAAAAGAATATTTTGTATATTTTTCCTGATTTTATTTGATTTATTTTGATATATTCTAGGGGCTATAGTTGATGTGCTCAGGGTGCCTCCAATTTTCTTATCTAAGTGAGATTGTATTATGATGCAGGGGAGGCACTGATGCAGGGGCAATCTATTAGCATCTAATGTTCACATACACTTGCAGGAACAGTTGTTGATAGAGATAATAGAGAAACTTAGCAGTTTTGAGATAGTAGTCGAGCTTACCAGAATCCTTGAATTGAGAGTGAATGTCCAGTAGCAATTTACTATCAGAGAGACAATAGCAGAAATAACAAGCAATCACTGAGAGAACAATATTGGGTCTGTGGAGATTTACTGCCTTAGATCTTAACAAGAAATACAAGCATATTTAAGTGAAACTGTAGCTAAGGAAAATGTCTTGTGAATGAGACAGGAATTGGGGGTTTAGATGAGTTTGGGGTGCTAAACTACTTGAGGTGATTGTTTAGCTACTACAGGTCCAATTACTTTTGTTTTAACTTGAAACCAATGGTGAAAACTTTTGAGAACTACAATTGAAGTTCAACATATTTTTCAAATGGAATGAACAAGAAAGGAACATAGGTAATTTTTCTCAAACTCCATGCACATGTATGGGCACTTGTCTGAGATGAATTTGAAGCCTCCGGAGCTTTTGGTGTGGATCGGTGCCAATATAACAGTGTAGGAAGTGACTTGTTATTTCCTATTGTAGTGTAATTGATGTTTCATATATATGAATGTGACGATCAGCTATAGAACCTGTGTGAATGTGTGAGGGGGAATGTATGTGTGCATTCACAAGCCTTTGGGTTTGTGGCCGATCTTCTGGTAGATTCTAAAAATAAACAGAAAAATTCCTGAAGTGTTTAACCTCAGATTATGTCCAAAATAAGCTCTAAATCTTTTTGTATTTTTCTTTATTCTGTTTGAGTCCATCTCCCTGATGCGACCAAGTGATTATGTAGTTATTTTGAATAATAAAAAATAACAATATGAATAGTGACTTAGTAGTTTTGATATCATTGTGTCAACGATAGCTTCCAATAAAGTGAGAACAATTGGTCAAAGTTAAATTCAAAGCAGTCTAGTGATAATAGAGAAACTCAGTATCCTAGAGTCAGCAAGCAGCATTGAGGGAAATAATCACTGTCTAATTTTTTTTCCCAGGATTACAACCATTTATGTAAAATAATTTTGTACATGGTGGCTGTTCTACTAAAGAATTGGGGTGGTGGAATGGTAGGATCATTGTAAATCAGGGGATCAGATGTTACTGATGAAACAGGAGAAAAGTTATTCTTATCTTTTACATATGTTGCAAGACTCATTCCTATTGCTCTCCTTTCTGAATCATTCAGTATATATACAGGACTCTCACATGTATTGTTTAATTATTGTATATCTAATTGAATTCATTGATTGGATCACTTGTATTCTACTAGCCTTACTTCTATTTCTCACTTTCATTGCTTAAGATCCTATCCTGACAAACTGTTCATATAATTGGAGTTATGGATAATGTACACTATCACACAGGGCATGAGGAATATGTGGCAGAATTCAAGGGACCCTTCCCAGAATACTCCCCCATCAATTCATCTTGCACTTCATCATCATAGAACCCATTGGGGCTGCATTCTCATTCACCCTTGTCAATCATTAATGGAAAGGTTCATGAACAATCTTCGGAGCCTATCTTGTCTCTAATTTTTCACCTGGATGTCACAGTGACTAGATCAGTATGCTTGTCTTCAAGTGAGCAGCTCCATAGTTGAGATTACTCTAAATTTTTGTGGTCAGTGATGACATTGCTTGGAGAAGCAGAGCCTTACAGATAGTGTTGCCAATGCTTGAAAGCTTGAAGATGGCTAACAGATCTTTGTCATGAATCTATATGTGTTGTAGATGTGCCAGCATATACATATACATACATCCTAAAATATCCAAATGGGTGCCCAAGTGCCAGATATGAGGAGAATTATATATATGCTTGCACAGTCAAGTAAATCTCATTTATTCTAGTTAGATACTTTGCACTCTACTAGTTAGTTGGCTACTGGATTCATGGATGGCTCCAGGTAGTATTTGGTTCTATAGTTAGACCTAGGTATGTCATGAAGACTGGTCAGGATTGACCTGACTATATAGTAGCTGGGGCTACTGTGCACAAAATCCCCAGCATTTCATATTACTGAGGTGATAATTTATTGTCTACAGCATTTAAAAAAATTTCTACTCCACTGTTACATTCAGTACCCATTTATTCAAGAATAACTGAGTTGGTACCTAAAAATGTTCATGAGTGGAAATCAATTGGATGAACTTCACTACCAGAGGAGTATGTGAATCAAATAGCAGTAAGGGCATAACCTGAGAGAGCCATCACACATGCCTTCTTCAAGGTTTCAAAAGCTGAATGGCATTCATCCAAGAAGAATTATGGAGTTCCTTTGGAGTGGTGATGAGTGGAATGAATAGGACTTGTTTGTGTGAGTCATGGTAGGTAGTAGACTGTGCCAGTATATACTGATGCTGCTAAGTGATTACATCATTGGTGGTAACATCAGAATATTATAACAAGTAAGAGAAGGGATAAGCAAGGTGTGGCGAGCAGCATTGGGACTAGATATAAGAGAGATATCAATAGGTGAGGCAGGAGAAACCATTGAAGTTGGGGCCGAACAAAAAGATGTCGGAACTGAGGGAACCCGACTGGATGAAGGTGAGTGTTGAGCAAAGAATTAACGACGGGAACGACGTGTGACTGCCTTCGGTGGATACAAATGCAGATATTCTAACATTTTTCTATTTGTAGACTTTCTTACATAGAAGTGGATCATTCACTCGCCACCCAAATGCAAATTAAAGAATAAGACTGCATGATGGAAGGTAAAAGGTCCGGCTATGAACTACTTTTCCAATTGATTTTATCAAGTTTAGGGAGTACATGGAGTGTGACCAATGTGGAAAAAATATTATCCACAGGTGAAAATCCGGGTTAGTTCACCAGAAGTTTGAATGTTTTGAATAAGATTACGGTTTTCTTCCTGATGCAGAATATTAGGAGCCGGAAGCGCGTAATCTGGATGATTCATAAAGCTCACCATTCATGATTTTGAAGTGCTTGTTAGCATCCGCCTTTCGCCGAAAGGTTTTGTCGTCGCTAGGTCCAGACAGATATTACATGGGTGGGGTAGGGTAGAATGGGGTCGTACATGGTACTCACCAAGTAGTACAGTAAAATCTATCTTCTTTTCTATAGTGACGCCGCAAATGAACCCTAGCATTTTCTTTGCTGCTGTAAATTTCATGGTCACAAGATTTGAGTATGCAACTTGTTTGGCATTGGATGGTGGTAAACGGATGGTCGCAGTGAGGACCTATGCATCGATAATGGTTCTTTCCGAGGGGTACGAGGTACTTGTTCGCCTCGTTGTCATCGATGTCGCCGAGTACTAGTTGAAAACTGTGCGGTGCTTGAGTTGGGAGGAGTGTGGGTTTAGTTGAAAAGGTAGGGAGGAGGAGAACGGGCTGTCCATTAAAAGAGGGCGCTGAAGCCATGACGTGTAAACATTAATATAAAGGAGGAAAACTGACACGACGGACTGGCATAATGCGTGGAGCTCATATTGACACCGTCGACAGAATCGTTCATATAACTGGGTAGGACTCCCCCTCCGTAACCTGACACCGATCCATACCGATCCGTGACAAAAGACTGAGCCTCATAGCCAGCTGCAGCCGCGGGGAAAGCGTGGCAAGGAAGCGTGAGCCCCGATGAATGCCGCTCCGTGACAGATGTTGGGACTTCATAGACAGCCGTGGATTTGGGTTGAATGCCATAAGAACCTGTGAGCCCCGATGGATATTCCTCTGTAACAAATGGTTGTCTTTCATAGGCAGCTATAGCCGTGACAGCAGGAGGAACGTCTTGATAGCCTGTGAGTGGCAATGCATACCCATCTGTGGCGGAGGGCTGGCTTTCATAAACGAATGTGTCTGTGAGTGCCACAATAGACAGTGAGCAAAAAATAAAAAAGTCCGCGGGGTGAGACATACGCCGCTCCGGCACTTGGGACAGATGGAAAGTGTCTGCTAATTGATGTATCAAGCGGCGAGCCTATTCCACAGAGGGGGATGAACTCACTGTGAGACGGCATGATAAGGGATTGAGGCGAGAGTTCTTACTACGGATCTCGAAACAAGAAATCGTGTCCCTTCATCCGTAGTATTGCGACCTTTATAATTTGGGCTGTCTTACCCAACTAGCCGAGATAAGTGGGCGTGATTATATGGCGAAAAATGGACTGTCACGTAGCAGTCAAAATGATGCTGTGTGCATCCAGATAATCAGAATAGATGAAGACAAAATGAAGAAAAATCACAGTGAACTCAAAATGTACAGCACACATAGGCGCCCCACCCGGAGTAGAGAGTGACATCCTGGGCAAATAACGTTGAATCCGAGCGTAATTTCTCTGGTTCCGTGTCCCCGGGACTGGTGGGCACGATTCTGTCGCGATGAGAGCACTCCTAGACGTGTAACGTGTAAGGTTATAGCGCAATTACACAATGTCACTTCCAGAGGAAATAACAATTAAATCTCTGGGTCATTTGAAGATTCATTCGGGTGGGAGCATGGAACTTCATCTTTGGAGCCGTCGCCCACTGCTTCAGCGGCTTCAGTGTCGGTTTGTTCCAACTGTTCTCGACAGTAGTGTTATTTCAAGTCCATGTCCAAATGGCCAAAATGGATATATAGGATAGGTTGGCGTAAGTAGATGCGTCTCTCCCGCGCGTGACCTTGCATGGCATGAAGAAGCTCGATATATGGCAGGTCATTAAGCAGAGCATTATGACTTGCACCTACACAGTCAAGTCTTACAGATCAGTGCTTCACTTGGAAAATATTCGATTGCCATGAACGGTCAATCTGACTTGCACTGGGCCAGAGAGGAAACACACCCCATTAGTCCTTTACTCACCGCATCGATCTCGGGATTTCCAAGTCGCCAATTTCCCTTTCCAACTTCATGATATAACCCCGACCTGCCGCGGGTTAATTGGCACCGGGCGCTTGGTAGTCCTCGTTGTCTTCGGAATCATCTGATCAGTTCCGTTTCCATTGCTTCATCTTTCGCTTACACCCAGTGTATTAAAGCTTGACGCTTGAGAGCCTCTATCCCACTCGAACTCTGGAGGAATCTGCAACGTTTCTCTTAAACTACCCCGTTCTAGGAATAAATTGTATTGCACCTCGTAGGTCTTTCCTTTTCGAGAGCTGAACAAGAAAGTTACGACTCAATTCCGTTTAGATTAGAAATATCAGCGAGCGGTACAGACCTCCGGAAACGGCTTGCCAGTAGCGTAGCTTCAATTTTAAGGTTTTAGATTAAGCTTACCTGTAGCGTCGGGGCCCTTCAAATACCCCTTATCATGAATGGAAGCGAAGCATTAGTGTCCCCACCTTCTAGGGGTGTCATCGGCATCAGAGCCCATTACTGGTAGTTGGAGGCATGTGTGGAGGTGGTCGGCTTCGAATGAATGACGAGATCCGAAGCTTGGTGGCGTTTGAGATATTTGGAGGGTTTATATTGTCAAGTTTGGTCAGTAGAACCAAAGACAAATTACAATAGGCTTTAAACAATCCCCTTCCTCAGAAACTCTAGTCCAATCTGTAATATTGCAGATTGCTAAAAGAAAGAAATGGGAGGCAACCACTTATCTTACCCCATATAATAGAGCGAAATTTCGGGGCATTTAGAGGACACTTATCGATGCATTACTGGAGGATGATCGCTTTATAACCAAAAATGTGGGTGAAACTCTTCACATCATGATCCCCTAATGTCCTCTTCCTAATGTTCCGAAACAAATGTCAAGTCCTGGAATGTGCTCACGGATCATAGACAAATCATGACCTTGCTATGCAAGCAAGGGAGACTTGCTACCCCAAAAGGCATTATCTTCCTTTCCTGACTCCCTAGTCTGACTCACATGGAATGAAGGATTATCCTGTGTTGTAGTAATGAACGCTGGGAGCAGAATGCCCCATGTAGCTACGCCATACTCCGATTGCCGATGATACGCCGGCGCTGCTGGTGAAATACAGCCCCGCAGAAATATGCCGTCCAGAGCTTACCGCTATCCTCGTCATCAGCGTGTTCTTCTCTTAATGCCGATACAATGCGCTCAGCACAGGATATAGTGTCACTGTTACACACTCTTATCCTGACCCTATGGACTAGTGACCATATTCTTCCTGCATCACCGCTGGCAACCGTGTAGCTTGGGTCTATGAAGCCGTTCCATGACTTCTTATATTCTCTCCTAGAGGGATTAGCTGGTTCCTAGTGGCGGCGGTTATTCTGAAGAATGAATTAATGGAACAAAAAATGGGAGGGGAAACGATGAAATCGAAGGAATGTAGGGTCCGGGAGACTGTACTGTAGATGATCAATTCTACTAGGAAAGCATTGTTGAAGCGGTATAATGTAGTCACGGACTGTTATGAACATTTGAGCTCGTTTCCTCTGTCTAGAATTTTTAGCGCCTCCGAGACCATGGGCCGCGCGCATCCTACACCGATAACCAGTTAACGTGAAAGGGCGAAACGTGAAACAGTGGTCCTAAGCTACCGTGACTAGCGCTTGCAGGGTCACCTCGTGGTCATTTTTGTGGATTATTCCAGGGGATGTAAGTTGCAATGAAATGGTTTTTCGTCCTCGGATCCGAAGGACATAGCTCTTCTCGCTGGGCCTGAAATCCCTGAGGAAAATGTGGCTGATGTTTTCCTTCCCGCTCTTCGGAAAAAGCTTCCCTTCATCCTTCCTAGTGCCAAGTTCCCCTTCATCTCTACTACGGCCCCTTTGTTCCTTAGCGCTCACTTTAATGTTGCTCTACCTGTGTACCTCACCAATAACGATATTACCATTCACGATCGTTGCGCCCTCCGCTTACTAAGTAGGTCTTTCGCGAGAGGCACTGTGGTACGGGAGGATAATAATGTCAGGGACGAGTTATTGATTTAGGTTCTTTGTCTCAGACATACGAAGGGTCGACGAATAGTAGTCGTCCATCGTCTTCTATCAGTTGACGTGTTTGGAAGTCACGGGTGAGTAGTACCGGTATTACACACCCATGGTGACATCTGCTGTTAACAGTCAAAGCCACAAGTTGATCATCTTTTTTCCCTTGTTCCGTGAATGGCATCCCATCACGTCTAATATCAGGTCAAATAGCGGGAGCCAAATCAGCGGCTATTTCTCTGAGTTTCAGGAGGTGAACACCGTCGGTCTACGGTGAGAACCTCCTACTCTTAAGTGTAGAATAATCACATACTAGAGCATCCTTACAATCAATCACATCTTTCTTCACAATGGAGCAGGAATGCTACAAATGAATATTGTCAACCCATGATCATTCAGGGGAGATAAACGACCACGAGATGCTATTTCCGTTTGCAACTGTAGACACACCTCAAAACATATTCCTTAGAATGTTGCCTCCTTTCCACTTTCAAAGCATACAACATGCATCACCTGTTGATGAAGTGCGAGCGGCATTGTTGGCCGCATAACGTTAGTTACAGTTGCTTAGTAATAGTCATCTGTTTACAACGAGCAATCTCACTTGCTCAAGCTAAACAGCCTTCTGGCGCGCATTCCCTGTTCAGCACCACCCCGAATCAACATCACCATCACCTCCAGCAAAATGTTGAATGTAACTCCCTGTGTGCCTAAACAGTGAAGTTCGCTTATTATGTAAGTGAATGCGCCACTGATCCCTCTCTTGATAGAGTATTCACCGTTTGTTCTCCAGTGTCTGTGCTCATCCTTCAGAACTCTAGGTCGAGATACTGACACAAAAACTTCTCCATCCTCACCCTTGAGAAGGTGATGTCTGCCCGGATCCACTTTGAGGCCTTCTACTCTGCCTGGATCTACTTCGAGACTTTCTACTTCCCCCTCCTCCCTCTCCCTCGAGCACGACCTATCCCCGCTTCCCTGGTCTGAGGCACAAAATGACCATCCCCGCAAGTGCTGGCGCAGGACCGAGACCGTATACCTACGCGAGCGGAGACAGCGCGCCATCCCGAGTGTCTTTGTCCGCTTGAAGACCATCGGCCATGGCGCGTTCGGCGGCGTCTGTCTGGCCCGTGAAGCTTAGGATCGGCCAGCTGTATGCCTTGAAGCAGGTCCTTGCGCATTTTCCGATCTGGCAGTCACTCTCGCTTTACTCTCCTCCCAGCTCCGCAAGACGGACATTCTCCGTCGTGGTGAGGAGAGTCACGTCCGCGCCGAGCACGACGTTCTTAAATCCTTCGCTATCAGCTCTGGCACCGGCAGTGACTAGATCGCGCACCTCTTTTATAGCTTGCAGGATACGGGTCATTGTCTTTGTTATTTTTTCTGCTTTTAGCCACCATCACCTCAGATCCTCGAATTTATGGGTGACAGAGATCCCCTCAACTGGCTCATCGAATGGGAGGTCTTTGAAGAGAATTTTACTCGGTTTATGCTGCTGAAGTGGGTTTGCAAGTTATTGTTTTTTTTTCTCAGACACATCATTATTTGTTTGACTTTGCCTGTTTCCTCTATTCCCATCTCCCAGGTGTTAATGTTCATTATTCCCGTGTTGCACCGTGCCTTTTTCATCCTTTCGTCACTCACATTCTTGGGCCTTGGCATCTGTTTCTATTATTATTCTCGTTCTTTTCTTCGTCTCTTGTGCTCGGATATATCCGGCTGCTCTTTCTGTTTACGAGTTTTCTTCTTTCCTCTTTTCATCCTTGACTTTCCTATCCCTTTCACCCATTTCTTACCTCCCAGCTCCCCTTTCTCCCTTAAACCACCTTTTCACATTCATTATATTTTTTCATGCATTCCCACTTTCATTAACTTTGGGCACAAGTTATAGTCTCCATCCTTGGTTTCTTTCATTCCAACATTCACTTTTCCGCATTCTTACGTGAAAACTCATATTTGCATGAAGTGATTTCTGATCTTGTCGCTTGCTTCGGCTCATCTCGGCATTTTCTCGTTGTTGTTGGCGTTCGGTTTTACTTCCCCGATTTTGCCTTTTTTTCTTGGGTTCCATATGCATCCTCTCATCAACTTTCAACCGTTCTCATTCTTACGCATCGTATCGATACATTCACCATATACCCTGTTTCTTTTGCCATTCGACCAGTGTTTTCTTCCATGTTTTCATTATTTCGTATTTTTCATTTCCTTTTTAGTTCGTTCGATCATTCGCTTGAGGGTCGTTCTCTGTGCTTGGTTGTTTCATTTGGATTTTCCGATTCTCATTCCTTGATTCCATTGACTTGTCTTCACTCTTGACTTGTCTTTATCACTTTATGTCGCGACTTTCCTGCTAACTGATGATATCTCCAAGTACCTTCCCCCCTTCTCCTTCCTCACTTCCTCACGTCGAACATGATAAAGACGAAGGTCATATATGGTCCTCGTCATTGAAGAATACCATAAGTAAGGGTTTATCCATGGGGATATGTGAGTCTCCTTCCGCGTCTCATATTCCCCGCGAAAGAAAGAGCGTCACACACATTGTCCAATCAACCATCATTGTTCATAATGCACCATCGATCTCGATGATATACCTGTTTTACTACTCTACTGGTAGTCGACCTTGTTGATATATATCTTGATCACCGCTATATTTCTCCAGCACCCCCATATACCCGATCATTATTATGTTTCCTTATGACGACTAAATCCCCTCCATTGTCACCGCCTTTGTCACTATTTAAAGCAATGCACACAACTCACATAACATCGCCCCCCTTTTCCTTGGTATTGGCTACAACATAGATCTCCACTGGACAGACGATGCATCTTGTAAGCCTCCTCCCTCCCATCTCCGAAAAACAAAAGAAAAAGAAAAACATTATCGCCACCCTCAACCTTCGTACCCCCCCCTTCCCATGCGCTATCCTTACTTACTCTATCCTATCCGTGACCGCATTCGTCCCTCATACAGACTACGACCAAACCTCCTGCGGAAGTACGGCACCGACCTCGATGACGGCACCTCTCTGGGCTCTCTACCCCTAATTTTCCCGCGGGCGGTACGAGGAGGTGGGGCGGATTATAGGACAGAGATGTGCTGGCGGTGCTGAAAGGGAAGGGGGAGTCAAAGAATGCGTGTTTACGTGGAAGGAGGGAAGAAGGTAAGTGGTTATTGGGGTATTTTTGGGGAGGGTTGTTGTTCAGGAGCCGATTTTATTTTATTTTATTTTATTTTTATTTTTGGGTGACATTATGTCTCTTGTTCGGTTGTTATTCAATATTTGATGTGCATTTTACAACGATTCATCTACACCTACTGCGTCTTCTGTCTTCTACATATATTCGAAAACAAATTCGACTATGATTCTACTTGGCGACAGCTCGCATACTCCATGTACGTCCCTACACTTTCTTCCACTCTTCCCCTCCTCTTCCCTCTGTTCTCCTGCCTTCTTTCGTTTATCAATGTCTCAATCTGTTCTTAATCCTCACCTTTTTTGACGAATCTACACATGTGGCACGAACTCATACAGTGACTATTTTATTCTTTCAGTTTATTTGTTATATCGCCTATTTCACCTCACTCTTTACGCATTTCACCCTACACTTTCACTTCTTCATATCCCCGCATTCCTTCAACATTGATTCATCTGACTCCCCATACTCCCTAGCTTCAACGTGTCCTTTCTCACTTCACATTTCAGTACCTTCCCTCTCTTCACATCCCCATACTTCCCTCCATTCACGACTCCTCGTGGTTTACCAACAGTGCCCCTGAAATAATCCGTGGCGCGTTCCTATGCCGCGGCAAATCCCTGAACAAAGCTTAATGGTAATCACGATACCTGCTTTCCTGGCCCCTGGCTCCTGGCTGCCACGACCCTGTTTTCTAATTCTGGTTCCCCCGCCCCTAAATCCCAAAACCTAATAATTAATCCGCGATTTTCTCCATCCCTCGTTCTCCACATACGAATCCCGGTACGAATCCCGATACAAACACAAATATTAATCCCGGTGTCATTCATATCCCTGTCCATATTTCTATCCCACCTCATTTCACATCCTCGAATATCCTACCTCCTGAACCAAGGCCGAGCCCTATCGCTGCTCTCGACTGCACTTCTGATATTAACCCGCGAGTCGTGCCCACTTGTTGGTGCTTCCTTACAACCGCGTATTGTCCTTCTGGCGTACAGCCGGAGAAGTACACTGCTCTGGTTATGCCTTTTGGAAAATCAACCGAGTCCATTCACATTGGTTACACTTCTTTTCCAACTTTATACCGGGTGTTGAAGCGCAGTCGCATGGCACTTCGGTTCTTGTGGTTATAGTTTTATTTTCTCATTTCAATTTTCTTCCATGCTTGCTTCTGTTTTTGTCCTGTGGCTATGGTTTATGTCTTCAGTTTAGTGTCAGAATTCAATTATCAATGATAAGAGTTGTAGATGGATGTAGGGTTAGTGGTAGTATTTGGAATTGTTTCTAATAATAATAGAATGGTATTTGAAAATGAAGAGTAATCCTACAGTAAAAGAAAATGGCTTTCAGAATGTCTGCAAACAAATGCATAGTTCTGAAGAAAGAGATATTCTGAAGGGATTCTATCTTGTGGATCGAATGAACTTTGCAATCCATGTCAATCACAGCCAATAATCTCACATTCTTTTAAAGTGTGTTTAAACTAATATGAACAAAGTTAGAGTACTCACTCAAATGTGAGGTTAATAAGAGATTATTGTTCAAGGTAGTTCATGACAAGTTTGCAAGTTTGAGTAGAACAATTAAGTAGATGTACAATAATTGAACTAGGGAATATATATAGGAATATTCTACCTATATACCAAATGGTTCAGAAGAAAGGGCAAATGGGAAGGAGTCTGTGAGGGTCAGAAAGTAGGTAAGATACATGTATACTAATGAAATGCCGTATGGAACAAAGAACAAGGGGGGTAGGAAAATTATGAATAGAAACGAAGATTAACAAACTAGACATAGATCCTGAAACATGTTTCCGAATCACATGGCTCTTCAGATAATAACAATTGCTACCCAATCCATTGGAGGGTAATCCTGCCCATCAGAGGCCAATAGAAGACATAGACAAATGACATGTAATTCATGTAGGAAACATTCAAAGTGTTGAATTGGCTCAGACATTGAGTTCTCTGGAAAAGATGGGGGTAGTGATGGGGGTAGTCAGGGTGGTATGCTTTCAGACAGATTATGATGGGACTCAATCAATGAATCCTTGACTGTATATTTCTGAAATGAGTTAGAAATACAATGGGAAAGAATCTTGAAGGATGGCCATGTGTGTGGGAGGGATTCCAAATACTGTCCTAATGTATCGAAAGGCTCATTCAGGTTCCAAATAAATTGTTTGGAAACCTATGTTCGGAGGTGATGTGCATGTGTCAGAGCCCACTCCCAGACTGATCCCCGAGCCTTTGGACCTTCAACCCTATCTTCATTTCCATTCTGATCTGGCTCTTAACAGCATGTCCTATAGAACTAACATCTGATTGTAACATTTAGCTCTGGTTCTGATTCTTCCTTTGGCTCACATCTTATCTACTCTTCCTAATTTACCTTCTACCTTCTCCTTTTGCTGCTTATATTTTTATCTGCTTCTTGTCCCTTCCAATGCAAATCCGGTGATTAGGAGTCCCCTGTTAAATGGTGGGTTACTACTGATATTGAGTGACATTCTGGGGTTGATGATGTTATTTCCAGTGTTATTATTTATTTGATTATCTGCTTATGTAACCACAGAGTCACATCAAGGGGATTACTTCAGAAAAGGAAAACAAGAGAAAAAGATCTACAATTTTTGTCAAATGCAATTCAAGGCTAAAAGCCTTAGACCTTTCTATTTGTTTTATTTTTAGATCAACAGAATGAATGGCCACAAATGACTGCATACATTCAGTCATGGATGTTTGCACTTGAAGGATTGTCAATTGGTATACATATGGACATGAAACAATACCAAACATA
The DNA here is from genome assembly GCA_003314545.1 of Ramaria sp. MG151. Taxonomy (NCBI): domain Eukaryota; kingdom Fungi; phylum Basidiomycota; class Agaricomycetes; order Gomphales; family Gomphaceae; genus Ramaria; species Ramaria sp. MG151. The sequence continues at coordinate 2,667 of QMFG01001240.1, read as the reverse complement.
TATTAGGAACTAAGCAAACAATTCCTATTGATATAAACAGGCACTGATCTGGGACCAAAACATCAGCACTTCTATTCATTTTGGAAGAAGTGCACTGTCACAATCCTAATATTGGTACCAAGTCTGTGTTATCAGCCTTCTAAACATGATCCTCTGAAAATATCTTCCAAACTCCAAACAACCATTGCAGTGATTGAATTAATTGCAACCAACAACCTTCTCATCTCCCAGCTTCCCTGAATCACTTCATTGGTGTTTAGTGAATCAATCACCAATCAGGTCCAATCACAATTCTTTTTTAGAAAGAAGCACCCTGACTATCCCCATCACTATCCCCATCTGTTCCAATGAACTCATTAATCAAGTTGTTTCTATTCTGTTGAAGCTTGTGATGGCATTCCATATTATTAGACTCTATGATATGAATGTCCTAGACACTCAGGGTCACCCTCCGAAGGATTTAGGGACGGTTAACTCTACCTGAAGAGCTACATGATTCGGAAACATGTTTCAGGAGCTATTGTTGGTCCGTTGATCTTTTTCCTCATTCACAATTTTCCTACCACCCTTGTTCCTTGTTTCCTATGGCCTTTAATTAGTATACATGTACTTTAGTCACTTTCCAACCCTCACGGACTCTTTCCCATTCACTCTTCCTTCCCAACTGTTCAATATATAGGCAAGAGCACTTGTATGTATATTCCCTAGTTCAATTATTGTACATCTACTTGATTGTTCTACTCAAACTTTCCAACTCGTCGTAAACTACCTTGAACAGCAACTTCACATTTGAGTGAGTACCCTAAATTTATTTATATTAGTTTAAACACACTTCGAAAGATTGTGAGACCATTGGCTGTGATCGACATGGACTGCGAAGTTCATTCAATCCATGAGATAGAATCCATTTGGAATATCTATCTCTTTGGAGCTATGCACCTGTTTGCAAACATTCCAAAAGCCATTCGCTTTTACTGTAGGATTTCTATTCACTTTCGAATATCATTCTATTAGTATTGGAAACATTTTTGAACATTACTACTAACACTACATTCATCTATGACTTTTATCCTTGATAATTGAATTCTGACATGCACATACACACAGGAGCATTTCACAATTTTTCTATTCCTTCTTCTTGTTCTATCAATACAGAAAATCATATTGATCCACATGTTTGTAGTTCTCAAAAGTATCCACACTTGTTTTGCAAGTATTATTGATAGAATAAAGTAGTTACTCCAGAGTCATTCCACACCCCCATTTTCTTTTGCATCCACTAGACAGAACTCATAGCTACATTTTACTTTAAATACCCTTGTAGTTCTTGGAAAAAGTTAAGACAGTAAATCTCCACAAGCTTGTTCTCATTGTCTGTTACTTTGCTTTATCTCTCTATCAATACCTCTTTGATAGCAAATTGCCACCAGCTGTTCACTTTCAATTCAAGATATTCACCAGACTCAAGTGTTTACTCAAAGATGTTAAGTTACAATGTTGTCTCTATCTACAATGCTTGCATTGAAGTACACAAGCTTTAAGTGCTGATCAATTAATCCCACACCAGTGCTTCGATCCATCAGTATTCAACCGCTTAGATCTCCGATCAAGTGCTCACCTGAATGCATTCAACAAATACAAAAGCCTTCAGAACAAAACATAAAAACAAGTTATAAGAAATATATTATAGAAAAGTATTCTCATTTCTTTTCGTATTATCTGGGATGTGTCACTTAGCTTATACAGGGTTTCCAGAAGTTCTGGTGGACTTCTGGGCAGATTGGAGGGACTTGGCTTCAACTTTGATATTGTGCCAACTCAGTGTTCTGTCCCTGTATTTCAGAAAGTCTGAGTGACCAGAAGGCCCAGATGAGCTAGAGCTTGTCATGGGTGGTGGAATAGGGGAGAGTAGAGAGAGAGAGAACAAGGTGTATTAAGTTGATATCAGAACTGGGGAGCATACAGGTGAGTTTGGGGTTTATGTACTAGTGGTGTTGGGGATTGGGCTCAGGGATAACTAAGGTAAGGTGAGACATGTTTTGTAACTATCAAAGAAAGATTTCCATAGCATAGAGGTGGGGAGAAATAATAGAATGATACATGGAACAGGGATAATAGTATAGGGATCACCTCTGGAAGTCCCTGGGGGCTCCAGAGGGTTCCAGAGACTAGCTGGAAAACACCCTTGACACCTCCATCCATGAGCAATTTGTGAGATAGAGAGAGTGGATGTAAAGTAACTATCAGAGAGACAATGAATCAACTTTGGAGATTTTAGTGCCTCATTTTATTCATCAGAACTACAAGCATATTTAAGGAATCCAGCTACTATGATAGCCATCTAATGAGAACAAAAGAATTTGGGGTAATGAGACAACTCTGGATTATACTATGAAAGTGGGGGACTGATATGCTTGAAACAAGGATAATCATTTTAAAGACAGAAATAAAACTTTATTTATTTCTTGAGTGGCGAGTGTCGCTGAAGATGTGCGACAGACGCGAGCCCCGATTGATGATCTAAAGATCCCGTGATCGATTTGAATCGTAGTAGCGCCGGGTGTCGAAGAACCCGAGAATTCGGCCTGGCTGATGGGTCAACAAAAGAACGCCGATAGTTCGCTGTGCGAAGGATCGGTGTGAAGTACGTAGCAAGAATAGAGTAGG
>QMFG01001239.1:21539-35675 GCA_003314545.1 Ramaria sp. MG151 | reverse complement strand
TTTCTTGTTGTTTTCTACTGAATAAAATTGTTGCATATATGATTTGTAGTTCTCATAGCACACAGATCGGTTTCAGGTGCTTTAGATAGCTTTTAGTTACATATTTGTGCATTTCAACCCTCATGTAGATTGCAACCCCAGAACCGCTCCATCACCCTGTTATTTTTCTTTGATTCACAAAGGAAACACACTAGCTAGCTTTTCCTTTAAATACGCTTGTAGTTCTCAGTATAATCTAAGGCAGTAAAACTCCACAAAGTCTCCCATATTTTGAATCTCTTGCTTGATATCTCTACAACACTTGCACTGTTAGCAAATCGTCACTGGCCGTTTGCTCTCATTTCAAGTGATCTATACAACTGAACAATTATCTCAAACTTGTTAAGTTTGAGCTCTATCTCTGTTACAAGTCTCGCGTCAAAGTACGCAAACTTTTAGTGCTGACACTTTGCTCCTGCATCAGCGCATCCCCCGCATCTCAATTCAATATAACTCTGCTTTGATTATTGAACAAGCGCTTAAAGCTCACATTGAACAACCTCAAATAAAATTCAAATAAAATTCAAACAAAATACAAAATACCCACACCATGTCCTGATAGCATATACATTCACACCCTTTTGGAGCTTTTTCTGTAGAGTTTAAGGAAACTACTTGCTGGTTAAGAATGTAGAAGGATCGCATGGATATGAGATAGTGAAGTCTGTTGAAATCCAGAGCATGCCATGGTTTGTCAACCTGTGAGATCCCAGATATCAGTGTCTACATACGGGCTTTACGTTGAATATCTACTTCAAGAGTTGTTTGGATCAAAAAAATCAAATGGTCTTGCTCATTTAGTGTTAATCCTGGAACTCGACCATTCTCCAAAAGTTCCACAAGGTGCTCAACTACACTCCATGAGAATTCATGATCGTTGAGTTCTCTAAAACCATAATGAGTAGAAGTGTTGTGGTAGAAAACAGATGAAGGAAAACCTTTCAGACCCATAGTTATTGTAAAAAGGTTTGTGCGTCTTGACCAGTAGCTTCCAGTCGACTGTGGGATCAATATCCAATGAGGGGAGCGAAGCGATTTGGATTAAAGATGCATACACCTTGAGTCTCTCATTGCAAGAATTCTTCTGCTGACATAGGAGGTACAGACAATTTTTGGAAACCATCAGCTAAAGCATCTTCTAGAGCTGTCTTCAGCTGAACAATACTCTGTTTTACAAGCTCCAGCTTCTCTGACACTATATCAGCTTGTGCATAAAGCAAAGGAAAATGATTATATACCCCACGGCAAACACTGAAGCAGCATCTGCAGATGGTAGTCAACTAAAGGCCCATTACATGTAGCCACAAGTTCAAACAAGGAGTTGGGTCCATTACCATCCACCATGTGGCCAAAATGGAACATTTGGTGACCAGCAGAAACTAGTAATGAACCACCAGATAACCAGATAGAGTCACAGATAGGATATGGTGTCAGAGTTAAGCTTAGGGTTCAACACATACTCAAGTGTCTACAAAAAAAGACATACTGAGTTATTTCCACCTGGCCAAATACACTCCAAGCCAGCTCCTGTTCAAAATATGTCATACACTGCTGGCACAAAAGGATGACATGGTGTGCATAACCAATAGCTAAGATTGATTGAGCATCAGCAGTTGATGTCCAGTCAAGATCGTCGATGGGATCAACACCGCTGCAGATATCCTTTCAGTAGCATAAACAGGAGTAACAAGATTCTGTAGCACAGCATACCTGGATACATGACAGTATTTGAGGCCCAAAGAAAATTCAGATTCTTTCAAGTCCCATATTGTGATCTCTTCCCTGTCAGGATGTGAGACAACTAAAACAAGATTATGGTCACACATGAGGAATAAACAATTACTATTCAACATACCCAAGATGGTCTTCTTTGCAGAGCTGCATCTTGCCATGCATATATCCTTTTGACCGGTACGTACAGAGCCAGTGCATAACCATTTTCCCTGTTCACTGCATGGTGAGTTTGTGTTAAGAACTGAATCGTAGCGGAGGCAGAATTAGGTTTGGAACTCAAGGTAGAGTCGACCGAGGTTTGGGGTAGGGTTGCCGAGGCAGGCTGAGGCTCGGCAAGCGGGTCGAGTGGGACTTGGCTTCAGCTTATGTGCTGTGCCAGCTCAGAGTCCTGTCCCATATTTCGGACGAGGCCCGAGGTCACCCAAAGTTCAGGCATGACCTTAGCGAGGAAAGCAAAGAGCGTAAGAATTAGAGCAGAATGTATTTGGGTATCTTAGTTGATATCAGAACTGATTTTCATGTACATAAACGAGTAGCTTACATATGGAGGGGTTCAGGGATCGGAGACTGGATGACCGAGGTCAGGGTCGTAAGCTACGCAAAGGGAGATCAAACAGATGGGACGAATATGAAACATGTTTGAGGTGAATGGAGGTTCGGGCCTGAAGGGCCGGGGGATTGGTTTGGCGGTGTGGGTTCTGACAGTTTGTTTCCGGTATCCAAAAAGCCAACTCTCCTCCAGTCAAAATGCTGAGAAGCATGTTGTGTTGAGTGGGTAGAATATCAGAACCCCAAGCCATCGGGTCAACAGGAAGGATGAACTGGTGGGCAGCTGGTAATGGAAGGGAGGTGTTGGAATAGAGAATGGGTGGGCATGTGGTAGAGAGGCCTGATGGGATATGTATTTGTACAATTGAAGAATCCTCTGTGATGCCAATGAGAAGTGTATGTGACTGGCAAGGAGGTAATGAGAACAAGGAGCAAAGTGTGGGAATAGAAAGAGTATATTGTGTGGTGGTCGTGTGATTTCTAATTGTCAATTGATTTTGCATATTATCAACTGTGGCAGTGGGGTTGCCTGGGTGGCCAGTCAATCCAAACACGATAAGAATTATATCTAGGCACATACCACCATCCAAGATAGCCACCGCACCTTTAATATGCCATCAACCGACCTGCTACAACCAAAATGGTTCTTGACAACCCACGATGGCCCATGCCTCACCTCCAGATGGTTGTTTAACAGTCACGCCTCTACCATCCAGTGTGTGTAAAGACTTTTCAATAGATTCTTCCTCACTAGCATGGTTTTTGAAACTCTCATGATCGTTAATAGCTACATGTTCCAATCCCCACTGCTGGGCATCAAAGAGTGCCAAAGGTTCAAGATCATGCATTGCAAGTGGAGGGCATGTCATCAACGTCATACGAGGCATATGTGTACAGATCTGTATATGCATCCACACAATCTGTAGAACCATAGCCCCATTGTACACCATGAATTGCAGAAGGCATGTGTCATGAGTATTGGGAAAAAAGCAGGCTGTCAACTATTGCTCGATCCACATCGGGAGCCACTTGTCAGGATTCAAATATCAGTGATAAAGGTTGTAGATGAGTGAGGTGTTAGTGATTCAGTTCGGAAATGTTTCTAATGATAATAAAATGGTGTTCAAAACTGAAGATAAATCTTACAGTAAAAGCGAATGGCTTTTGGAACATTTGCAAACAACATGCGTAGTTCTGAAAAGATGGAGGTTCCAAAAGGATTCTATCTCGTAGATCGAATGAACTTTGCAGTCCATGTTGATCACAGCCAATGATCTCACATTCTTTGAAATGGGTTCAACTGATAAAAGTAGAATTGGAGTGCTTACTCAAATATGAGGTTGTTGTTCAAGGTGAATTTAGGACAAGTTGGTAAGTATGGGTAGAAATAATCAAGTTGACATACAATAATTGAACTGAGGAATATACATGTGAATGTACTAGCTTTTATACCAAATGGTTCGGAAGAGTGAGCAAATGGAAAAGGGTCCGTGAGGATCGGAAAGTAGCTAAGGTACATGTAGACTAATTAAAGGCCATTGAAAACAAAGAACAAGGGTGGTAGGAAAATTGTGAATAGAAGAAAAAGATTAACGAACTAACAATAACTCTTGAAACATGTTTCCGAATTGTATGGTTCTTCAGGTAAAGTTATCCATCCTTGAATCCTTCGGAGCATGATCCTGAGGGTCTAGAATATTCATATCATGATGCCTAATGATATAGAATGTCATCACAAGCTTTGATGGAGTGGAGGTACCTCAATCAATAAGTTCATTGTGAAAGATGGGAATAGTGATGGGGATAGTCAGGGTGCTTCTTTTCCAGAAAAGGTTATGATCGGACCTGGTTATTGATTGTTTCACTAAACACCAAATAGAGTGACTGACAAGCTGTATTGAGTGACTGGATCAAGTTTATGCAATATGCCTGAATGAGATGATTCGAATTCTGAACGAAGATCTTCAGATAGAATGTGTTTGGAGGTCTCAAATATCATTCGTGACATCACTGTGTCTGATTATATTTCATTCACAACCAATTTGACTTACTGCAAACTTCCGGATATCCTTTTATGACATTATTTTCAGTTCTCAGATGCATGTTATGTTGGAGAAATATCTGGTTTTGTTGGTCATAATTTGGTGAATGAGAATAATTGACATATGTTATGAGACTTGTTGTGTACATTTGTATTTTGATTCAGATGTGACTGGGTGGAGTTTACTGCATGTCCCCAGATGTTGTCCTGTTGTATTTGGGCTGTTCGGTGATCCACAATGGACCAGATATGATGTGTATATGATGCAGAACCTGTGAACACATTTGCTTCCTGTTCACAGGTTTGCAGTCATAGATGGGTGACAATGTACTCATGTAACCCAATAAGTCAATTCCGGGATCTAGGATGGTCCTGAAATGATGTGCCACCTGTGAAGTCATTTCAGTGTCATAGGTGGGTGATAATAGTCACACATAACCCAGTAAAATTCACCTTTCTGATTCAGTTGCTGAGTGGGATGTTTCATTGACGATGAGTGGCTTAATGATCAGCCTGTGGTCAGAGGGAGAGAGACTCACTTGCTTTGAATGCGGGGGAAACGACCCTTTATGGAGGGTGGCAACTCATTAGCATTGAATGGAGGTGAGTATGAGGGTGCACTCACCAGCCTAATGCATGCAAGTACAATGGTGCACTTGCTATTACAAGAGTGCAAAGGAGGCCAGGTGATTACACAGGCAGCTGCAGCATAGAGAGCTTGCAATGTGTAAATTAACTATGGCAGATATCCAGGACAAGAACACAGCAGACATGGTGAGTGACTATGGCAGATATCCAGGACAAGAACACAGCAGACATGGTGAGTGACTTCACCAAAATGTGGGTCACCGCATTGAATGCTGGTGACATACAAGTTGGACTGCACTGTGCTAAACACTTGTGACATCTGAGGAGGGAAAAGGATGCCAATGAGGGGAGCAATGGATCCTAGGATGGGAGTCACTGCATTGAACGCTGGTAACATAGAATGTAGAACAAGGAAGAGGGAAGTCGCTGCGTAGAACGCTGGTGACAGGTTAAGGAATAGGGAAGTCACTGCATACAATGCTGGTGACTGACAATGACGGTGGCTGCAAGTAAGTTTAGGGAGCGGTGTTGGACTCCAATCCATAGGCGCTTTTGGGGCGGAGATAAAAAATATTTGAAGGTGTAGCGATTAAGGAATAGGGAAGTCACTCCATACAACACTGGTGACTGACAATGACGGTGGCTGCAAGTAAGTTTAGGGAGTGGTGTTGGACTCCAATCCATAGGTGCTTTCGGGGCAGAGATCAAAAATATTTGAAGGTGTAGTGGTCTACACTGATGGGCCAGTCTGGCCTCGCTAGACATAAGCTCCTCAGTTCTCAACTGCTGACCTGTTGCTTTATCTGTTAAAAAATGTCTGAATGGTGCTTGGTAGCACTAGCAGTTCAGTCGTTATGCATGTGTACATGTGTACCGACGTGCGTGATCACGTGACTTGATACCACCCCCACCCTAACAAGGCCAGCGACATTTTTTCTATTTTGTTGGATGTTATAGAGAAAGAGTGGAGACTCAGAAAGTCTCAAACACAGACACGGACACGGACACGGACACTGACAATGGATGTATAGCAAGAACAAGCCATGTAGATACAAGTGGAGCCTACATGACCAAAGCGTCCACAACAACATACTACGCAAATGTAAACCAACATATTTTGGACCACGCGATCAGCGAACGCTACCAGTTCGTCGAAGAGGTCCGTTTTTTTGCATCATTTACTGTGTTGTCCAACATAGATCAGTTTCCTGAATTGGGGCAGCATATGGCTATGCCATCCCAAGGACAATGATGGTCAACCCATCCTCGATGGTGGCATCGCCAATGTTCATGGCATTGGAAAGGTGGCGGTCAAGCTTGCACATCAGAGTAAGACCCCCACTACTGCCGCCAGAGTGAGGTCATCATTGTAAGTCCATCGTTCTCCGGGCACACATCAGATGCGCTCATAGTTCCTGGCTTTCAGATGGAATGAGATGAAGGTCAGCTCTCTGGCATTTATCTTCCACCCAGTCATGCTCACTATCACCGCAGATCGTATGCTCATTCAGCGGAAGACATCCAGTCTTACCCCCGTCAGCAGACAGTGCTGTGCAAGAAGTATTTACTCTGTTAGTCCCCTCTGTGATTCCTATCCTCGTTTACTGAGGATCAGCTTTGGAAACACTGATGCAACTGTCAGACATGCAAGCACTTCCTGGAGCTCGTGTTGCACAGTTACTATAACGGTGACGTGTTTCATTGTATCATCCCCATCAGCTACCTGCATCCAGAGAGACCTGATAGACAATAATTTGAAAGCACCCTGAAGGCTATATCTCGATCAGCATCAAAAACCCACCATGCCGCATTAAAGATCTGTGGGAGGTACTCAGGGCCCAACTTTTGAAGATAGCTGATAGTTGGTCCCAGCTTATTGCTTATGAATTCTTTGTTTGCACTCATCCTGTGGGGGATAAATCAAAGGCTAGAATTTTTGCTAGACCACTCACTCATGAAGGAGGGAAAGTGCCTTGTCATGCATGTGCTTGCCATGGTACAGAAAGATGAGCTTGTAAAATTTCTGTTCAATGTAAGTCAAAAATTCTGTCAAGCTCACATCTCTTACCTGTCTGCTGCGAAGCACCTGCTCCACTTCCAATACTTCACACCAGTTGGATATTCAACATAACAGCCCCTTCATTATTTGGTGTGCTCTTACAGAGAACCAGGACTTCATGGTTCAGGGTGATGATCCAACTGGCACTGGCCGTGGAGGTACAAGCATCTCTATTCGTAACACTTATCCCCCATAGAGGCTATGCTTAACAGTTTACTAATAGATGCTGGTGCAGCTTAATGACCCTATGTCTGAACAGGAACAACTCAAGTCAGAGCTGACAAGGCTGCTTGATCACCCACCACTGAAGCTGCCATCATCATGCTCTCGAATAATGGGGCATCTTATCACCAATGGAAGTTCTATCCAATTATCAGATCAGCCACGTCTTGGGTCTCTGCTTTATAAACTTGCCAACAACCCAAAAACATGCATCTCTATCCACAGTGACGTGAATGGTATTCTGTTACAAAGGTTCACATGCCCAACAATTTAATCATTCCCATCTTTTAAAATGCAAATGGAGCAACTCTGACAAGGTACACAACGACGGTTTGAAGACATACAACAGAACACATCCAGTCTTAACCCCGTCAGCAGACAGTGCTGTGCAAGAAGTATTTACTCTCTTACAGAAAGGGACTACATGTGCTAAGCTACTCACAGAGCAGGTGGGTGAGTTTTCTGGGAAATGAATTATTAAGTCACAGCTGATTCTTTGATAGCATGGCTCCAAAGGGCAGATTTGAACCCATTTGTGAACATATAACCAAGGAGTCATGCGCCAAAGCACAACTTGATTCTAGCTTGCCTCACAGCACAGCCGTATGTGAGAATGTAGGTCATGATGCTTCCTCTCAATGTACAAGTATTTAGAAGATAATGTTTCAGTTTGAAGATCCACTTCTGACTGTTGATTCGACCGCATACCAACTATGGGCAGCATTTGTCCGTGAAATGATATTGTGACTTGTATTTCTTGAAATGTAGTCCCATACAGCGAGGCTGAGATACATCCTGAGCTGTGATTAGTTGGTGCAGGTGCGTGGATGCGTCTCAGCCTACTATGCCATGTGTCAATGAAATTTTGAAGGTGTACTTGCAATGGAAAATTTGGGACCAAACTCCAATGGGATCAGTATCAAGTAAGCCGAATCCATGTTGTCAGCTACTCAATTTTACTCATGTCTAGACTCATTTTATGTTGCTTGGCTTCAAGCTGATCATTTGTACTCAATAAAGCAGATGAAGTCCTCAAGTTTGTATCCCCTTTAGGAGTTCCAAGATGACTGGCAAGATTGCTTCTTGTGAACACAGTTTGTCGATTTCACTCATCGTCACAGTGTCTACAGGTCTATCCCATGCCATCCACCGGGGCCCTTCAACATGGCTCATTTGAATTATGCGCCTGTTACATGACCTGTTTGCAACAACAGCTAGCCATCACAGGCTTACAAAACCTCAATATCAACTGCCCTAAAGCCAGAGGTCCACTTTCAAAGAAATCCTCTGTGATAATTTGGCCCTTGATGATTTGCATCACTAATATACTTGTGATCTTGGGGCTGGTCACAGGAGTTGTTGTTATTCTTAGAGCAACCCGAAACAAACCTTGTTATTGTAATTAGTCAATTAGTTAGAGGCCGACGTTTGATCCGCGGATCCGCTGTTGGTACTTAAGTGGATCCCAAGGAATGCGACCCCTCAGTGCTTGGAGACACTGAGGTGGTGAGCGCAATTACCCTTCATTGTCCTATTGCTTTAACTAACTACCTAAGTAGGAACTTACTTGTACTACAGGTAGCTAGATAATTATCTTAGTGCTTGGAGACACTGAGGTGGAACTTACTTGTACTACAGTTCTCTCTATTTTATCGTGTCCCTCCACCAAATATCACAACAGGAGTTTGCTTGCAGTCTTCCTGTGTTTTTTTAGTGGAAACTTTATTATTTTCATCCCATGATGCAATATTGATACTTGAGAGGACCCAGAACTTTAGGAACTTCTTTGCCTGACTATTGCATCCAGATTATGTTAAACATAACACCATCAATATCCACAATACACAATAGATAGTCCACAATTCTTCCACCGCAGTAGATAGTCCACAAGTCTTCCACCACAGTAGATTAGTCCACTTAATGGTAGTACATAAAGCCGGTAGAGTAGAGTACATGCCTCAGTCACTTATGCCATTGACTGAGACATCTTAGTGTCTACTTTCTAACAGATTATTAGCATACTATTTGGCTTGAAGAGCAAACTTGTCCTCAACTCTAAGGATGGGAAGGAATGATGCATGATTGCCATCTCAGATGGAAGATGCTGGTTTCTCCATTGGCATGTTTGGCTATGTAGTTGACAAGCTCATCAATCATATTGTAGGCAACATGACACTAATGAGCTAGTACCTGCTAGCTTATGCCAATGCCTTGATCTCAATTCATGTGTCTGACCCTTTTTCCCGTAGAAGCTCAGTTGAGACAGCCCTTGTAATGCTGAAACACTCATTCTTGTTAATGCACCTGGCTGGGAAAAACATTAACTTCCTTCAATCAGTTCACACTGTGAAACATTGCTACTTCATATCTCAAGTTGATGGAACCAATTGAGCGGAATATTTCCACCAAAGTGAACCCTTTATGCCACTTGTAGAGGGAGTTCAGGGTTATGATCATGGAAGCTACCCAGGCTCTATTGAGCTGATGTCCACACACCTACTATCAAGTATATCGGAGATAAGACAATGATAGAGTGAGCAGAGTTTCAAAACTCAAGCTATCAAACAGCATCACACCAGTAAGTCTGAACTGAGTAATATACAATCTCTGGAAGGTCTGATTTAAGCAATATATGGAACAATATTTCTCACCAGATAATTTTCTGGAGAAGTCTGACCCTGAGTCTACTCTAGAGATCTGTCACTCAATGAAGAACCCATCGTAATTCATCACCTGACATGTGAGAGATTTGAACCTGGAGAGAGGTCTTGACTAGGCAACAAGTACAAATATTACCTAACTATACAATGACAGACTATGGCTCTCAAGGTGAAACAAGACCAATTAATGTTGTATCATCTGGGCACCTGCTCCTCACATCAGTTATACTACACACTCCTGTCTCAGAGCTCCTCTGCAGAAGGTACTGTACTATTTCAAGGATTTGACCAAGCAAAAATTCAAGGTGGGACTACAGGATGGTTAAGACAAGAGTTCAGAGAACTAGAACTTCTTGATGATATCACCAAACTAAGGTATAATAATAAACTGCCTATATTTATTAAGGGAAATTGTAGAAACATATTGTTATGTGAATTTCAACTCTGGAAAGGAAAACACTATATGCCTAACAAGGTGTGCATAAGGCAATTCAATGGGATGACCTTCACCCAATGGAAATCCAAGAAGCTTATGATGAAGAGCAATGGCACTTATATGAAAAGATAAGTAGTATGCCAATACAACCTTGTAAGAATACAAAACCTAACCTCCAAGTTCCTTTATACACACCAGCAGCAGGTTCTACTGCACTAAGTAAACTCAGTGAAGATAAGGGAAGACGTATAACTTTAATCAAAAGTGATACAAAAGTACTCCTGTCATCCCCTGCTACTCAATCCAATGAAAACTTGGCAGTTGGACCCTTAGGTACTATATGGGACTCTATGTCCTATTCTTGTGCATATGATGCATTGTTTACCATATTGTATTCTGTTTGGTGTGAAAATACTGATCCAACATATCTGTCATGTGCTTGTACTAATCAATATTGGGATCTACTCCATAACAATTTCCAAGATGTCAAATCTGGATTGATTACATTAGACGATACAAGGGATCGTACAAGATGGAGATTAAATACTGATAACAGGTGTACCTTTCCTTATGGAAGAGAAATGTTAGGAATTGACACATTAACTGAAACAATGTTAAAGGTAAACACTGGTGTTGCATATATTAATGTCCAACGTGCTGCTGGACATGAACAGCCAATCATGGATGTAGACTATTTGCTTGTCATGAGTTGCAGCACTGTCACTTGGGAATTGGGATATTATTTGACTAATCATTTAGATGAGAATTGTCAGTCCCAATCTGTTCAGGAATGGTGGGATGTTTTGCAATGTCAATGCCAGAGACAAAGATGTACTCATAGATTTTGCTTTGCTAATGTCACAAGTAAGAAATCATATACCAATGCACCACCTGTAATTGTATTTCAAACATCAAATGCCTTCAATATCAAAATCTCTGACACTTTTACTGTCGATCTCACAGATGGATCCCAACATGCATTGAGATTGGCAGATATCATTTACTTTGATAAATCAGCCAATCACTGGATATCATGCATTATAGACAAAAATCTAGAAGTTTGGTACCATGATGGTATACAAACTGGAAGAAGCTGCATGTATCATGGGAGATTAAATGAGCTGGATATTGTTAGAAGAGCATCTATAACATCAAATATCTGTGCTTCACTAGTTGTGTATAAAAAGGATTAAACTTATTATAGCAAATACAAGTACAATTATAAATGATCAGTAAGGACTGCTGATCGTGCAAATATAAATCACATGGTACATTTTCATATGTCTCAATATATTTGTGAGTATATAACCTGCCTTGATTTGGCAGAGGGATTCTCCATGGATATATATATAATATATATATACTACATTATTAAGGTAAAGCAACATGAAAACCCATGTGTTGATACAAACATAGTATTTATTAATCATCTTCTACTCTTCTGGTGGTAGTATTCACTGCTATTAGTGACCCTGAAGGCATCCAAAACCAAAAACTTGGCTTGGTAGCAAAAATGTCTAAGCTATGCAATGAAAAAAAAAACAAGAGAAATTTCTGGGAGGGGAAGAGGGGGAATCGGACCTGCCGTGTAAAGCATCAGCCCACTTCCACAAGTAAAGTATTCTGTGTATGGGGATGGAAACCATACCAGAAGGCAATATCACGCTCCGATGAAGAAATGTGTTTATTGCTAAGCAGCCATTGAGAGATTGGTAGGAATTCCCTGTAGTACTTCTTGAGCTTGTCCTGGGATGTGATTTCCTGATGAGCTGCCTGAGCTGCAATCTTCTCCATGTGACAGGGGGAATAAATCTGCAGCTCAAAGGCCTTTGGAAAGAGCTCCCGGATATTCTTTGCAAATACCACCTAATCAGCAGGGTCAGCACCTTCAATAACCTTGAAGAGAGGGTGTTGTTTCTTTGCAACATACTTGTGGAAGAATTTGACTTTGTTGCCCTTGGTAAGCCTCGCGTCATCAGCCAAAGCTTCAAACCTGTCCAGAAACTCAGAAAGTTCTTCTTCATCGCCTTTCCAGGTGGCTGGAGCCTTGGAAGTGCCTGGATTAGGCATAGTTGCTCGTGCCTTCGCTGTTGCTGACATATCTGTTGAGTAGATGACAGTATGGAAAGTTGGTCTAGGGATGAGTGAAGCCTTCTAGTGACTTTGGAGAGTGCAGGTTGAGGATGGAATTGATTGGCTAGAGGGTGGAATGATGACGGAGTTGTTTGCAGTAAGTTTCCACTGCCACAGCTCTGCTTGCCACTGATGGGCACCGGTGTAAAAATTACTGCTGAGGGCCAGGGGAAACAAGCAAGGTGAGTTTTTAGTTTCTGCTTCTACTGACTGATTCCTTTGCTTCTACTGACTGATTCCATTGCTTCGACCAACTTGATTTCTTTGCTTCGACTGACTTGATTTCTTTGCTTCGACCAACTGATACCTTGCTTTGACCAACAGATTCCTTTGACAGACATCTGCTGTGAGAGAGAAAAAAAAATGTTGTTTCTAAGGGCCTTCTGCTGATGACAAACAGAAGTGGAAGGTATGTATGACACGAAAGGTCAAGAGTTGTTGCAAACGGGGCAGCCAGATGTAAGATGCAATACTTTTCTGAGAGGAGAGAAGTAAGATGATATTGTCCTTGGGAACAGTCCCACTTATATACATGACAAGAACAAAGTGTTGGGAAAAATAGGAAGTGCAAAGCAGACGGTGGACAGTAAAGTGGACCAAACGACGCGTAAGCTATCAATGTGAACAATGAAATGTGGACCAAAATGACATGTAAGCTACCAAAGTACCAAAGCACCAAAGCATTGACCCTAACTGCAGCTTTAGCTAATTATATAACAAGACTTTGTAGAAAAAGAAACAGAATAAAAGTCAAATCTATAACTAGAGAGCGGAGCTCTCTTACACCGCAGACCAGACACAGATTCAGGTCAAAGCGACACTGGCGTTCTTGGGGAGTAAGCTTGCCATCAGGCCTGAGCTTATCCGAGAGGTCGGTAATAAGAAATAAAATGGAGATTTTTATATTATTTATTTGATTTTATTTGAAGTGTTTTTTGATGTTTTGTTCAAGTTTGCTTGAGGCGGCTTTTAAGCGCCTAAAATGTAATCTAAGCGAGATGTAAATTCTAGCGCAGGTGATGCGCTGATGCGGAAGCAAAATGTAAGCGCTTAAAGTTCGCGTACAGTGACGCGAGCTGTAGATAGAGAGATAACTGTAACTTAACAGTTTTGAGATGAACTACGGGTTCAATAGAATGCTTGAATTGATGACGAACGGCCGGTGACGATTCGTTAACAAAGCAAGCGATGTTGAGATATCAAGCAAAGATTTGGAGACTGTTCTGAGACTGTGGAGGTTATACTGCCTTAGATTCTGGAGAAATATACAAGCGTACTTATAGTCTGAGCTAGCTAATAATTGTCCTTTGTGTTTCCAGGAAAAATACTGGGGTGATGGAGCGATTCTGGGGTTGCAGTCTACATGAGGGGAGGAATGCACAAAATATGTACTAACACATGTTTAAAATGTCTGAAACTGATCGTGAGGTGGTAGGACTTGTAGATCATGTGTTTCACTACTATATTGAGTCAAAGAACAAGGAAAAGTAATGACAGAAAATCTTGAAACTCCATTTCGAAGCTTTGGGCGCTTGATTAAATGAAATCGAAGCGATCGGCTTCGCTCGTGGATCGGCGACGATAGGGGTGATCCGGAATGGAAATAGAAGTGTCGTAGGGGGTGTTGGAAGTGTTTCAAAGCCACGCGGGGCTCGATCGATGGCTATTGAAGCCC